>JABBWF010000420.1:0-26139 GCA_016647645.1 Suillus variegatus
GGGAACGAAGGAAATGGTATGGACATGAGTTCCAACTTATGGAAGTGTACCTCGAAGGGCAAAGTTCCCTAGAGCTCCGCCCACTGCTGACCATTCTATCATCATGTTCGCTAGTGAACATGCGCTATCCCTTTTTCCTGACACAAGGAAGTGAGGTTCTGCCGCATCGAAGGCCCCATCTACACATCGTGAGCATGACAGTCAGTTTTGTAGATACTGCCGCATATACCTTTATATAAGAGCTCTCCGATATAGTGATGCAGGTCTTGGTCACCTGTGGGACAATGCTGGCTAACTTTCAGGAGTTCTCTCGCACTCTGGAAGAGCACATCGATGGCAGTGTCATACTGCCCAGACTTGCTGTACCGTGAAGTGAAGGTGCGTGTTTTCTGGTGCGCTTCGGATGGTTCAATTCGTCAGTGGGCAATAGATAGAGACGCGCACCATTAAAGTAGCTGCCGGTCATAAGAAAAATGTGAGTGTCTCTCGTAGTGAAACAAAAGAACTCAAACACGGAATTACAGTCAGAGACCGGAGGCAAAGCTACTCTCGGCCGAGCTTTGACCAAGTGCCTGGTAAGAACGCTGCACTTATGTAAATAAGATATATGATGTTCTGATAATCCATCTCAGTGTTATGACATTCCAGTTTGTCTGTTGTGATGTCAGGTTTTTTTTTTTTTTTTGGAATCCTATTTTATTGTCCAGTGGGGCGAGGCCCTATGGTGGACAGTACTTACAGTATTGTAGTTTATTGTAAATTTTGTACTATGGGGTCGTTTTATGTAACTCTAATATTGGTCCAGGATGTTAATTGAGAACGTTGGATACCATCTGAAGGTATGCGGGGTGTGTTTGCTAGCTGTCTATGTTCTTTGTCCGTTGCGGTCTTTCTTCTTTTCTGGGGGGGTGACATCTCCGAATGTGCTGACGAATCGTTTGGTGCGCGCTATATATTTGAAGAGAGATTCTATGCACTTCTCGTCGTTGAGTAAGTGCTTTAGTTGCTGAGCTCGGGTGCCCAGCTCCGCTTTCAGCTTTCTTTGGTGAGTCGCGTATGTTGGGCATACGAAGAGGAAATGGTGGAAGAGGGTCCTGGACGAGAACCGAGAACCGGACCACAGAGAACCGTTCTCTGTGGTCCGGTTTGGTTTTTTTCTGGTCCGAACTCGAACCGAACCCGAAAATTTTCAGTGGCGAGCGCGAAAAAAAATACATTGAAATACTACTTTACACATCGAGTAGCTACTCCAATGACATAGCTACATACCCATCTCTGCCTCTGTAGTTGCTGAAGATGCTGACATGCCGGGAGGAACGTGAAAGTAGGAAGTGAGGATGGTACAGTTCTTGGCAATGAAGGCTGCACGCTGGACGTTTAGACAGGGGATGGCATCATTTCAGAACAGCGAGAAAACACCTGCGCATCCTGAGTGAGAGATGGCAGGTGAGATTTACCTGCAGGTAGTACATATAAATATTAAGTTAGAAACATGAAAAAAAACGATTGTAAAAAGGACTCACTAAGACACTGCGAACGGCAGGCAACGACTTTGATCAGCATGGCTTGAGCTCGATGGAAGATCGACACACTGTGAATGGCAGACAACGACTTTGATCAGCATGGCTTGAGTTGAAGGAGGATCGACACACTTATTCACTGCGAACGGTGGGTAACAACTTGGATCAGCATGGCTCGAGCTTGAAGGAGGATTGACAGACTCACTCACTGCAACTCCCCATCCAGAGTCGGGTCTAGATGCGCTGCATGCGAGCGAGAATGAGTGCCGCCTCTCATGCTGTTCCCATCTCCGGCGCCCTGGTGTCATCCGCAAGCATTTGTGCTATGTCAGCACTTGCTGGCGTGTGTTGGGCATTTGCGCATGGTGCTGGTGGCATTGGACACAGTGTGGTGGTCATCAGCATGGCTCGAGCTTGAACAAGGATCGACACTCACGAACTGTGAATGGTGGGCAATGATTTGGATCAGCATGGTTCGAAAATCTTGTGAGACAAGTGTCCTGTGATAGTTGAAAAAATGAGAGTTTGATTGATTAGTACTTACCTTTAAAAAGGCTAAAAGTAGCCTGATTAATCAATGGTGCAAATCCTGAAGACAACAGTTTGACATGGAGACCAAAGTTGTCACAGTCGAAGTCAAAGTCGATAACGGTTCGGAATGGTTCGGCAGGGCCAAACCAGAACGGGACCGTTGGGGAAGACCTAGAACCGAGAACCATTTTCCGGTCCGGTTCTGGCTGGTGTGAGAACCGTGGACCGAACCGTGGAGAACTGGACCAAAAGTCTGGTTCGAACCATGGTTCTGGACCAGACCACGGCAGCACTAGGCAGGATGGGCACCGTGGGGATGGGCTTCGCGCTATGCGGTGTAAATGCTTGTTTAGTGGGACATGACCGGTTCGGAGTTGGACTAGAAGGGATGAGTGGTGTCTCGGGAGGTGGTCTACTATTCGTGAGAAGGTTTTTGACGGCGCGCGTGGGTCTATTTCTTTGAACCTTTCATAGCGGGGGGATAGACGCATTATTGATGCTGCTTCATCTGCGATTGTTTTGTCGAATGCTTGCTTGATTGCTGATTTGCTTCTTGGGAGTGTTACTGGTGAGTTATCTGCTTTGCAGAGGGAGTGGGGTAGGAGATGCCTGTCTGATGAATTTCCCCTTGCAGCTTCCTTCGCCTCTTTGTCCGCTTCTTCATTGCCCTCGATCCCAATGTGTCCCACTGACCATCTAACCACCAATTTGTGGGTCTCGTTGTAGAGACTCATGCCTCACATTGCGTGATATGGCAGATTTCACCAGGGAGTACACAGCACGACTTGCAGCATCACTCTGTATGCCACCCACAGCTATTTGTATACGAGGCGCAGCTTTCCCGCGCGACTTCCTGTGCTTCACAAGGTATATGCGCGCGCGCTTTCCCGCGCTTGAGCGCCCTATAGCGCCAGCCATCCAGAAGCATCCATCCACTGTCCACCAAGCTCCCTAGTGCGTATATTTCCATTTCCTTATTTGCATATCGTTCCACCTTTATTATTATCATGAGAACTTACTTACATATATCTTTACATACCTACTCGGTAGCGCTTCGGTTCCACATGACAGCGCTTAGGCGCCCTACTTAAGCGCCAACATTACATACTATTAGAAAAACTTTTACCCTTCCTGACTTCACACTGGACTTTACCACCTTTTACCTACTACCTAGAGAACATAGTAGAAATCTATTCCATCAGGAAAACCACCGGTCCCTTTTTCCCGCTTATGTTACTTTTTATGCTTAATATGGAATAAATCCAAGTGAAAACACTGCTTTTCCCACTTAATTGACTTTTGCGAAAGCGAATTAAGACACACTTAAGCTCACAAGTCCAGACCACCAAAAAAGTGAGAAAAGTTGTATTTACACAATAAGTGATAAATGGTAGTAGTACTAGTAGTACTAAGTCACCCGTTCTCCTCGCCGTTAATCCGAGTCGTGGTTCGAACATCAAAGGTAAAGCGTCGTAACAAGCGCTCATGCAGGTGTGGCAAATATGCACACCACTCGCAGAAGGGTGGCCAAGCACATCGAGCTGTCTTGTAGTAGTAGTTTTGCGTCATTTGGAATGTAGTATAAATGAGCGTGAACGTTGTAGAAACAACAACACTGAGAGGAACAAATGATGCTCCTGACTGTGTCTAAAAAGTTGTAGGTCGTGCGTTGCCTAGCCTGTGTTACTTGAGGAGACAAGTGCGTTCGACCCTAAAGGGGAAGCGAGTGCAGCAAAGGTCTAGTGGTTGGCGCTGAAGGTGCTACTGGCTGGCCAATGCGAAGCGCGAGAAAGCGCAGGCGCGCGCCAGGCGAGAAGGCGCGGGAAAGTGCACGCGTGTTTTGCAGAAACAGGTAAGAGTAAGAGTAAGTTTTGCTTAAGTGGAGTTTAGATACTAGATAATAGGCGAGAGATGCGAGGTGCCAAAGAATAGATTTCTACTATGTTCTCTAGGTAGTAGGTAAAAGGTGGTAAAGTCCAGTGTGAAGTCAGGAAGGGTAAAAGTTTTTCTAATAGTATGTAATGCTGGCGCTTAAGTAGGGCGCCTAAGCGCTGTCATGCGGAACCGAAGCGCTACCGAGTAGGTATGTAAAGATATATGTAAGTAAGTTCTCATGATAATAATAAAGGTGGAACGATATGCAAATAAGGAAATGGAAATATACGCACTAGTGAACTTGGTGGACAGTGGATGGATGCTTCTGAATGGCTGGCGCTATAGGGCGCTCAAGCGTGGGAAAGCGCGCGCGTATATACCTCGTGAAGCGCGGGAAGTCGCGCGCGCATTGCGCGTTGCGCGGGAAAGCTGTGCCTCGTATACGAATAGCTGTGGATGGCATACAGAGTGATGCTGCAAGTCGTGCTGTGTACTCCCTAGTGAAAACTATCATATCAGACCATGAGACCCACGAGTCTCTACACCGCGGCGCTGTCATGAGTGGTCGACGGTGGCGAGAACGTTGTGGTGGCAAAGGTATCCGTTTTCCAGAGCCTGAACGAGCGAGAGATGCATGTGAATGGCAGACGACGTTGGCATGAATGAGGAAGAGCGGATGGGTGAAGAATATGTACGTTTGATTGGAGGCAGATCTGGCAGGCATAACAAGGCCGCACCTGTTCAGATCATATTCTTCGGGATGGCGGGATGCGTAGAGGGGCGGACGGACAGATCTGGCAGGCATAACAAGGCCGCACCTGTTCGGATCATATTCTTCGGGATGGCGGGATGCGTAGAGGGGCGGATGGACAGATCTGGCAGGCATAACAAGGCCGCACCTGTTCGGATCATATTCTTCGGGATGGCGGGATGCGTAGAGGGGTGGACGGACAGATCTGGCAGGCATAACAAGGCCGCACCTGTTCGGATCATATTCTTCAGGATGATGGGTGGGTGCCATTGTATGGGGAATGTATAGGTAGATGAGGGGGCGTATGGATAGAGTATAGGAGGCGCAACAGGACTACACCTGTTCAGATCATTTTCTTCAGGACGGTGGGTGGGTGCCACTGCATGGGCAGATGAGGGGGCGCATGGATAGAATATAGGAGGCCCGACAGGACCACACCTGTTCGGATCATATTCTTCAGGATGATGGGTGGGTGCCATTGTATGGGGAATGTATAGGTAGATGAGGGGGCGTATGGATAGAGTATAGGAGGCGCAACAGGACTACACCTGTTCGGATCATTTTCTTCAGGACGGTGGGTGAGTGCCACTGCATGGGCAGATGAGGGGGCGCATGGATAGAATATAGGAGGCCTGACAGGACCACACCTGTTCGGATCATATTCTTCTGTGAGGTGGTGAATGAGTACCGCTGTGTGCCAAAGCGAAGGGGGCACGAACAAAGATGGCCTCTGAAGGCAAATGCGACGGTAATTCATTCCTCTGAGCATGTGATCGCGTCAAAAGAGTGTCTGTAGTTGGCCTTTCAGTAATTATTTGAGTCCGAGTCAAACAGTCCTACCTGAGATGCGATCTCAAATGCATGATGATCTGCAAACTTGTTTATATAGAATGCTCTGAAAGCATCATATGAGTCATAGTGTTTGAAGTCCTGTGGGATGGTATGTGTTCCATAGATTGGGATGAGGTGTGCAGCGCGATAAATAGAATCAATGTGGACGATTCCAACTGATGGAGAATGGTCAGCATCATACGAAGGTCGCACTACCCACATCCCAGTGTCCTCGTCGGGCCTATCATGGGCTTTGTCGAACCAACACACCACAGCGCATGGGTATGAAACTGCCTCGAATGTCAAAGAGAAAAAACACATCACTCGTGCTATTTCCATCCCCCCCATCCCTTCGACACCTGCATCTGTGTTCACAAACACGCAGTCATATCGCGGTGCCTCGTTTCTCCAAAGAGGACAAGCACGAATGTGCTCACGGCGCATGCCACCAATCCCGCTGCGGTCGCTAGGTGCATAGAATGTCGAAGATGCGGAGTTGAAGACTTGAATCTTGCCATCAAATTGAGGACAGCTTGCAAGTGGGACTTCAAAGGGAGACCGCTGGTCATCTGGGTTAACTTGTTCGAATAGAAATCGGCGGAGGAGGTTGTAAAGATGGGGGATAGTGAGTTCCACAGATAAGTCAGGTACAGTTCGTGCGCGATTGCGTTCTGCGCAATGTTGAAAATTAAACAAGGTATTCACAATCAAATATAAGCTGGCTTATGGGGTGTTTTTGCCAACTGAACATGGGCCTGCACCAATGTCGGGCCATCGATAACTTCACCCTCTTCATTGTCACCCTGTATAGTAATATTGGGGTCGGGGAGTAGCAAAATGCTATTCTCATTGGGTTGATCGGGCTGGTTGGCATTAGGCTCTGTATTTAACCACAACCGCTCTAGTATAGATTTTAAGTAAACAATCAAGATGATAGCGCTCAAGAAACTCACTTAATGCTCGAAGTGTTTCTGACAGACAAGTGCCATTCAGCATCCCACGGCTCTTGAAATCAATGCACGAGGCTGCAAGTTTATCAAGGCGCTGGTTTGTCACCAGCATTTGACCAAGGGCTTTGTAGCGACTTGAGCGCCTCCATGGTTCCTTTACGGCTTTGATGTGCTTTGTCTCAGTAATCAAGGAACAAAGGCCATTAGGTGCGCCAAACAGTCGGATCAGGAGGATGTAATGGGAACAAGAGTGTTGTCGAGGGAGGGAGAATGTGAGAACAACACCAGTGGACTCAAAGATCTTCCTGTAATGATGGAATCGGTTGAGAGCATCCTGGATTTGAACCAGCGTGGATTCTGTGATGATATTACGCCGTACGAGATAGCAGAATTCAAGAAATGCACGAAATGTGCGCACGACATCCACTGGGACGTGACCTTCAATGGCGGGTAGATAAACCTGGACTGTTGTTAGTCTGGCAGTCACGACATTCTAGAAATAACTTACCTTCATAAGCGCTTTCGAATCATCGCCGGTCCATTGTTTGAATCCTTGACCTTGTGGAAAACGTCGAAGACCTGAGAATGAAGCAACTGCAGCGATTCTTCCATGATGTGAGCCTCAAAACGTCGAACTTAGACAAAAGGACATACCTTCGATCTATATCGTCTTGAATTTTTTCCGCTCCTTTCTTTCCATGCACGTGGAGCAGATACTTTCCAACCCACTCAACTAAATGATCCTTGAAGGTCCCTTTAATCAATTGATGTAGGAGGTCCGGTGCGATAAGTTCATGAATATCAGCTCGAGGGAAGTCATTTGTAAATGGCTAGCAAGGATTAAATTATAACTGCAGTTCTACGAGAAGACCCATGACTTACGACGAGGTCATTGATGATCCCATACTTGTCCCACAGATCAGTAGATGTTACTTCTTCAACGAGTGCTTCGGTATGGTCACGATTGCGACACAACGACTCAGAGTCCAAATTTTTGCAGTGTGACATACACCTATATATTAAAAAACGGTAAGGCAGAAGGTACATTACAATTACTGATAGGAACCTACCTTGGACACCAAGAGCGCACTATACACGCCAATAGAACCTGCTCTTCATAATCGGCAATGTAGGGCCCAAGCCCATAGATTACACGCCGATAGTGCCCGTCACCAAAGCGCACAACCTCTGGTTTGGTCATGGCGGGTCTTAGATTCTCAAGAATCTTCGAGATAGACGAATGAAAGAGTTGCCGGCGATATTTCCGATATTTCGGGCAGGAGGCATGCTCCTTCATAGCTGCTCAACTGCAGTTAGCACAGAACAATAGCAGTAGGATGAAGATTACTTTTTGGCATAGCTAGGAAGCCAATGATGGCAACAGCATCACGATGTGCATGTCGGACATTATTTCGAACATTGCCGATTGATACATACAGCGGATAGTAATCGTTGGCGCCAGTTGCCACTGAAACAGTCGTCTTGTCGCTTCCCAGTATAACCGGAACAAAGGTCGAGCCAGTTGTATCCGGATCTTTGGAAATAATATCCTACCAAAGATTGTCAGCGTGTATAGCGACATATAACAAGAAAAGAGAACATACCACTTGGTTCCAGGCCCAGTCGCCGGACATGAAGTCCTGCCATTGGCGTTCATTGTCGTCAGTCGAGAACTCACGGTATGGCTGGTAGTCCATCTCTGTGGCATAGTCAGGGTTTGCCAACATGTTTCAAACGACCTCATGGGGGTCTCAATACCAAACATCGTGAGATTGACCCATCCACGGTGGTACATTGTGTTCCAGCTTCTCCCCCGTGTACTGGACCCTGAAAGATTGCCATTTGACATCACCCACCGGTGTACTGTCAATGGTTTTATGTAGATCACGGCAGTCCGCAAATGGCGGTTTGTCGTTATGTTTCAGGAGGGTTGCAGCCCAAAGATCCAATAAGACGTTGATGTCCCTGGCAGACATCTGGTTGCGCGTGTACAGGAATTTGGCAGTCTCAAATTCGACGCGATCCCGGTATGGAGTCCAGTCATCAGGCGATTTGCTTGGAGGTGGCGTTGGGGATGCTCCGTCTTCAAGGAATTGACCTGTCGCATCACAAGGACGAGCTTGTGTACATACCCGTGTTAATTCTAACTAGCTGGAAAAGGACCAAGAAATGTACCGTTTAGTTTTGGGTGATAGTTGCGGTATAATCTATCACCTGGCCCCACAAACTGTGTGTCCAGATTATCAGGCTCATCAAGAGCCTGACCCACGTCAGATAAGCCTGCGGAGAAGTCATCATGTCCTGCGAGGAAGTCATTGTGTGGTTCTTTGGGCTCATCTTCGACTGTAGCAGTATGCGAGACGCTGGTGGTAGGAGCTGATATGAATGTTGGGTGCGAAGCATTCCAATGCTTTTTGCGCCCTGCCTGAGTCTTGAAGTAGCGTTCACATTTCAAGTACCCACATGGAATCTGAAGGGCGCTGTGGTCCCTGCGAGCAGCCTTGGGCATCCGATGGTAGTCAAGTCGAAGAGCCGGCCGAAAATGTGTGATGACCCTACTAAGTTCAACGTACTATGTAACAAAGTCCGATTAGTGTGTGTACATACTTGTTTGGGGGCTTACGAGTTTTTCCAACTTCCAAGCCCGCCTTTCTCTCTCCAGCAAAAGTTTTGCCCTTTGTCCTACTTCCCAAGTCGTAACCTCATCTCCTCAGTCATGTCTACCCAAAACGCTCTCCGTCGCACCCGTCCATCAAATGCAGCCGCTCGGCCTGGCCAGATAGTGCTTGACGCAAAGATCAAGAGGCGTACCAAGGCGCAAAAGGCCGCCGACGACCTTGCCCTCAAGGAAGCGCAGGAAGCACAGGAAGCACAGGTCCAAAAAGGGCTGGAACGCTTGGCTAGTATGCAAAATGAGATGGAGAAAGCGCAGGAAGAATTGCTCAACAAAAAGGTGATCCCCGTTCGGCCCAAGCCAAGGGCTCGCAAGGCGACTAAGCCTGTAGTAAGGTGTGGTGTTGATCATACTGATAACATCATTGAGGCTGATGAGGCAAATGACCTCCAGGAGGTTGTCGAGATTGTGGAGGCTGTCGAGACCATGGAGGCTGTCGAGAACATGGAGGATGGAACCACAGGAGCAAAAAAGAAGAAGGTAACAAAGAAAGGTGGAAAGGCACTGATAAAGGATGCTATCAGTAACATGCAAAAGAAGATCAACGAACCATCATCAAAATTGGAAGGTGATAACGCCAATAACGTGGCACGTGTATCTGATGGGAAAGATACGCCAGCACCGTAAGGCTTCCTTCTCTCACCATCAGATGTTACTCCTCACTGAATCAACATTGTATTTCCTCAATCTCACCTCCAGTTTCAATGCTACCACTCAGAAATTCGCATTGGGTGGCCGGGTGACCAATTGGATTTCAGGCGTCAAGCCCGGGAAATCAGAACCCATGTCCCGTGCATCCAGCACCTCATTTCCAACTCGAGCGCCTCCAACATCAATTTTCTCACAAGGCACTGCCTCCACCGCGGCAACTTCGGATGCACAGGTTCCAATTTGCAAGCCTGTGGCTCCTGTTGCAGAAGACCTCATTGGCGACTTTGCAGATGATATCGATGATACGTTGGAACGCGAGGCCACGATTGCCCAAGGCAAGGGGAAATCGAAGGTGAGTAGCCACTGTTTGATCATTAGTATCCGCACGCTACTAATGATTGAACAGGAATGGTACTTGCAGGAGCCCAAGGCCCCATTCACGCAGATCGAAAATAGCAGGACCCTCAAGCGAAAAGCTAGCGTGGAGGACCTCTTAGATGACGAGGAGGAGTCTATGGTGTCTGACTGGTCCATGGATATCGAAGGCCCCGATTTTGAAGCCACATTCGAGCCCAAGCCTCCAGTGGTAGTGAAGAAGGAGAAAGATCTTCGCACAACATTCTCAGTAAGGACACTAAATATAATCGCACTCACTCTGACCCTCATACAGACATCGGTTTCGGTTGTGACTTCTGTCCCCGACAGCAAACCACCTCCTCTCAAAAAAATCAAAGTCGGGGCATCCGCTGCACGTGCCCACAGCACTCACGCCATCAAACACCAGCTCAACGTGGACACTGTGCCGGAGAACATGAAACCTCGTAGCGCATATCGTAATGTTGATTTACCTGCCATGTTGCAGGTAGATCAACGCTGGGCAAAGAAGTATCTTCCTACCGTCATGTTATGGGCTGGAAGTTATGAGGACCTCTGGACTATCCCAGACGACGTTCTTCTCCTTCATGCACAGCTAATTTTTAACGCTGTATTCAAGGAGCTGAACATCACTATTGTTCACAGCAGCGCGATTCATTCCCTTGTAAGTTCACTATTTTATATTGAGCTTTACTGACTGTACTCGTAATTAGACTGCGCAGCGAATTTCTGAATGGCGCAGTAACTTCGGCTCGACGGGCCTGGTCATTATCCTGGACTTTTTATCACGAAACTCTGACTGTGATTCTGTTCAACTTGCCGCCCACCTTCTCGCAGACTATGCATTCCTATTCGAGGACCCCGACAAGCCAAGTCCCCTCACGACATATTGTTCTCCTTTCGTATTACAGCTGGTGGGTACAGCGCATCTTAACGCCATCAGTGGGTACATTGACGTTCCCGACCTCGACACACACGCACTTGCGACAAGGGCCATCAGGATGTCGGGCGTTATTGCCCTTTGTGCCGCAGCAGTAAGTTTGATTTTAGATTAATTTGATTCGCACTTATTTTTGTTTTAGATCAAGCACGCCCTGGGAATGTTCGCAAACAAAAACTTGAAAGTCAAGGATATATTGGTGTCCAGTGCCAGAGGTAAACTCGTCATCAAACTACCCAAAGTGCTCAACAAGGTCACCAGGAAGATGACCAATGCCCCATTTTTGTTTTCAGCAGCTCGCTGGGCCAAAGTCACCACATCATTCATGAAGTCTATCTCGAGCAAGCCTGCTGGGTATGTAGAGACCACAGTACAGATGGCGCGTGCTTGTACTGCCTTAAACAACGCCATCGAATCACCGCAGGACTCGCTTAATGACGACGAGTCGGAGGACGATGAACGCGCTATGCTTTGTAAGTACTTGTCATTCCGGTTTCATCCAACTGACATTCATCATTGTAGGATGTTGTCTTCTACTACACCCGCCGGTGGAATCCCGCTGTCATATCATCATTTTCGCCGCTGTTTTTGCCCCTACATGTCCGCTGTTTTTCCTGTACCCCCAGCTGGCTCTCGACTTTTTATATTAGAGAGTCTCCTTAATTTTCTGCTTTCTCGTGTATGCCTGCTTTTTAATGAAACACTTGTGCCGCTTTTTCTGGTTTTTTAAGTGAAATAAGTGTGAAATAAGCGAAAATTCAGAGATGGAGTGGGCTTAATTAAGTGGTTCACGCTTTTTCACTCAAATGACTTAATGGTACTTTTCACGTCATTAAGTGACAAATTAAGTTAGAAAAGGAACCGGTGGTTTTCCTGATGTCTTTGGCACCTCGCATCTCTCGCCTATTATCTAGTATCTAAACTCCACTTAAGCAAACTTACTCTTACTCTTACCTGTTTCTGCAAACACGCGCACGCTTTCCCGCGCTTCGCACAGTACGCGCGCGCCTGCGCTTTTTCACGCTTCGCATTGGCCGACCAGTAGCACCTTCAGCACCAACTACTAGATCCTCGCTGCACCTGCTTCCCCTTTAGGGTCGAACGCACTTGTCTCCTCAAGTAACGCAGGCTAGGCAACGCACGACCTACAACTTTTTTAGATACAGTCAGGAGCATCATTTGTTCCTCTCTGTGTTGTTGTTTCTACATCGTTCTCATTGTCTGTGAGAAGTTTGCGTAGCTCATCGTGGAACATGTCCACGAGGTAGTGTCCTGGCTTCGATTGGAATGCCATCGTTGTGCGTACCGCCGCCTGGTTGTCCACCCCCAGTGCCATGGTTGGGACATTTCCTCTCCTTCTCACCTCCTCTTTCAGCAGCTGTACCATGAGCATCATGCCCACAATCTCCCCTTCATACACGGTATGTTCTCTGACCCCTCCTAAATGAAATCTTCTCTCCTCCACCTTCCGCTCTCCGTCCATCAGCACTGCTGCTGCTCCTACCCCTTCCTCTATGGCCGAACCATCTGAATATACTTGAAGCTCTTTTTTGGCGAGTTCGTCTCCGTAGTAGGCTGCTGTTTTTGATGCAGTGATGCAGACCTCTACATCTGGAATCCATTTCATATAGTGCCGTTGACCTGCACCAAACTGGTTCGGTGCATGGACGACTAACACTCTCCTATGAGCCCTATACCCTATGAAATCACTTTTCTTGTGATCTGAAGTCAGACTGAGGCTAGGGGAATATTTTTTCGCTTTTTTTCATTTTACGAGATTATACTCGAGCGGACTGAATACTTTTGTACATTCAATTCTGCGATGAGTTGTGCTTAGTCAGCCATGAGGATGACTCAGAAGGATTCTCACACATATCGGGTGACTGTGAAAAATATGTTTGCATAAGATTACCCTGTGGGAAAGCTTACTAATCGCCAAACACGCATCCTATGTCATTGTCACCAGCCACAGATTTCACAAACATATGTACACAATATGTAATCATTTCTCACTCTTGTCTAGCTGAGTCATCAAGGGTCACCTGACCCATGGGCCATACACAGCTCTTGCTGACTCATCATTATACCAACCAGAGTTATGAATATTTGCTTTTGACTGTGTAACTTGGTACTATCAAACTAAAGTTACAACCTTAAGTACGAGAAACTAGTAGTATAGCCACCAAATTTGTCTATATAGGGAGCTGTTTCTTGCCCAATAAAAAAAAAGTGCCACTTTTACCCTCTCAGAATAAAATTGTGAGTGAAGTGTGATTCAGCAACCAGCAAGTGCAGTTCAAGGTTGGAGCTCACTGTGCTCAACAACCAGCACAATGATTGTCTGTCTGAATTTCTCTATTTCTTTTTGTGTCTTGGTCTGTGTCTGTGTCTCTCTGAGATTGTCTCTGTGATTGTTTTCTTTTCTGTCTCTGTCTCTTTGAGAACGTGTCTGAGATTCGTGACTGCGAAACTAACATCTCTGTTTCTCTGCTTCACTTTCTCTCTGTCTCTCAAAGTATCTGTGGTGTGTTGGTGACTGTGTGTACTGACCATCTCTGTGATCACTGTCTCTGTGTGTTGTGATCGTTGTTGCTAACAGTCTCCGTGATCGTGATTGAGTTAGCATTTCTGTTGTAGCGGTCTGATTGTGTTGTTGTTTCTTCCTATCAACTTTCTCTCAAGTATCAAAGTTTCAGTCTCATTCTTACCCAGCAGTCTGGTGTTGTCTCTTCTGTCCACTAAAGACTTAGGATAGTCTTGTGGGGAGACTTTAGGTGTTGACAGTGAATCACTGACCTCAGACATCTGCATGTTATACTGGGCCAGAGTGGTCATTTGCGAGCTAGGCTTTAGCTATTGAAAGGGGACTTGGTACTGAAAGCCAAGGACGTCCGTTCCTGAGTCTGTTTAATACTCATCGTGAGTTCCTTGACAGCAGGTTCAATATTAGGCTAAGAGTGCTACGATAGCTTTGATTAGGTCTGACAGTAGTCTCACCTGTTTTGTTCTTGAGGGGCATTACCATTGTAACTCCGCACAACTTGCTGTGCTAAGTTTGTGTACGAATCATTGCTGCTGTGTGAAGTGTTAGGAGGAGTGTCCATTTGTGTTGTGTCATCTCTATACTGTTAGGGTGACTGTGTCTCTTGATATTTTTTTTGTTGATTGTTGTTATTGATTGCTGATCAATTGGGCTCTGTTTCTGTTATCGCTGTGTTTCATATCCATACTGTTGGATTGACTGTTGACTGTTTGACTGTTGACTGCTGACTTTTGTGCAGAGCCATATATAGCTGACTGTATCTTAGGAGCAAAGACGAGCCACCCACGAACGACCACGTTATCAGTCATTGGTATTTGTCTGAATCGCTGACCGTGGAGATATTTGGTTTTATAGGTGTTTATCTATAGATCATCTATCTAAGAAGACACCGTACCGGTTGGATGGTTTCTATTGTTGATGGGTTTAGCTTGAACTCGCTGGTGAGTTTGTGAATGGGGGACGGGTGGTGTTTCTCCTTCTTGAATTCGCGCTTCGCATGGAAATTGTATGCTGATTTGATGCTCTTGTGGAGTGGATGGTTCTCGTGCAGGGTTACTAGCCTGAGCATCGCTCTGTGACAAATTTGACGGAGGTTCTGTTGAAAGGGTTTGATATTAGCGTGGATGTCAAGTAGATCAGTTGGAGTTGAGCGCATCACGCTTGTGATGAGTAGGGCTGCCATTCTTTGTACTCTGGCCATTTTTGAAGTGAAGCCGCGTGCTCCCCTTCCTCCTGCCTTTTTGCTTTTTCCCTTTGCTAATATTCCTGCACACCATATGTCAGCAGCGTATAACATCTTCGGAACAATAACTCCTTGGTATAATCTTCGCATCCATTTTCCTCCAAGTCCTTTCATTGGCCTTATCATCCTGTTGCAAGCTAGTGTGTACTTAGTTCCCTTAGCTAGAGCGTAGTCAGCATGTTCCTTGAATCGTAATTCCTGATCGATTATGACTCCTAGAAATTTGTGTGAGCTTGACGGTTGGATGATGTGGCCGCTGATCGTTATGGGTGGACGTGGTACCGGTGTAGAGACTCATGCCTCACATTGCGTGATATGGCAGATTTCACTAGGGAGTACACAGCACGACTTGCAGCATCACTCTGTATGCTATCCACAGCTATTTGTATATGAGGCGCAGCTTTCCCGCGCAATGCGCGCGCGACTTCCTGCGCTTCACGAGGTATATGCGCACGCGCTTTCCCACGCTTGAGCGCCCTATAGCGCCAGCCATCCGGAAGCATCCATCCACTGTCCACCAAGTTCTCTAGTGTGTGTATTTCCATTTGCCTTTATTAGCATATCATACCACCTTTATTATTATCATGGGAACTTACTTACATATATCCTTACATACCTACTCGGTAGCACTTCGGCTCTGCATGACAGCGCTTAGGTGCCCTACTTAAGCGCCAGCATTACATACTATTAGAGTTACGGAACCCTTCCTGACTTCCCACTTTACTATACCTTTTACCTTTAGAAAGTAGCAGTAGAAATCTATCCTCTGACATTGATCAGTCTTACCTCACACTTGCATCTCTTATCTAGTATCTAATCTTCACTTAAGCAAACTCACTCTTACTCTTACTTGTTCACGCTTACACACGCGCGCTTTCCCGTGCTTCGCGCAGTACGCGCGCGCATTCCCGCGCCTTCTCGCCTGGCGCGCGCCTGCGCTTTCTCGCGCTTCACATTGGCCGACCAGTAGCGCCTTCAGCGCCTACTACTAGATCCTCGCTGCACTTGCTTCCCCTTTAGGGTCAAACGCACTTGTCGTCTCAAGTATAGCAGACTAGGCAACGCGCGACCTTACAACTTATAGATACAGTCAGGAGCATTGTTTGCACCTAGCTGTGTTGTAGTTTCTACACCAGGACTGTTTTCCTTGGATTGGTCGGGTTCGGGATTCTCTTTCGTGATAGACAAATTAGCGCTGTTTTGTCAAGTTCGAATTCGGCGTTATGTTCTTCACTCCATGCGAGTGCTCCTCCAGGTTTGGTCATCATGTTCGCTAGTTTTGTGTTGGCTTCTTCATATGTTTCAGCTTTTGCTGCAATGGCCACGTCGTCTATAAATCCCAGGCTAAGTTCCCCTTTGCTTGGTCTCGTATCTGCAACATTCAATATGTCAGAGTTGTAAAAGATAAAGGCGAGAGGTGATAATGGGCATCCTTGATCTACTCCATCTTGTACGTTGAAAGAGTTTGATACATAGTTGTCAAAGCAAAGTGTTGTCGTTCTGTTTGCTAGTCTTATTTTGTACCACTCGATGTATTCTTCCAGGATTCTGGCTTTCTTGAGGTTATGGAGGAGTCTGCATACCACGACACTTGGGAAAGCCGCTTTGACATCAAGGAATAGTACTGATACGAAGCAGTTTTTGGATGCCCAGGTGTCTGTTATGAATTTTGTCAGTACATGCAGTGAGTCTGTCGTTGATCTGCCTGGGCGGCCTCCGAAGTGTGTCACGGGAAGTAGGTTGTGTCGTTCTGCAATGTACGTTAGGTCATCCACTACACACGAGGAGAGAATCTTAGCCATTGTGTCGAGGAGAGTTATCGGTCTGTAGGCTTTTGGGAGACTGTAATCCGGTCTTCCTGGTTTCTGTAATACTATCGTTGAGGACCTTTTCCATTGCTCTGGATATACTTTGAGGGTGAATGTCGCTCTGAATAGAGGGCCGAGGTATGGAACTATTAGAAGTGCGCTCTTCATGAATACTATATTGCCGATTTCATTTGGTCCTGGGGCCTTGTGTGGTGAGAGGCAGGCGATTGCTCTATAAATTTGTTGGTTAGTGATCGGTCTAAATTCACAAATGGGCGCTTCATAGATGAAATTTGGGTCCACATGGTTATCTTCTGGAGGTTGTCGGAAGAAGGTTTGGTACAATAGTTCGCTCTTGCGCGCGTTATCTTGCGTGGTGTTGTCTTGCTGTTTGTTTCTCAGGTCCTTGAGTGTCTTGATGTGGGTTTGAATTTGGTCTGCAGGGTTGCTGGCAGCGTTGTAGAAACAACAACACTGAGAGGAACAAATGATGCTCCAGACTGTGTCTAAAAAGTTGTAGGTCGTGCGTTGCCTAGCCTGCGTTACTTGAGGAGACAAGTGCGTTCGACCCTAAAGGGGAAGCGAGTGCAGCGAAGGTCTAGTGGTTGGCGCTGAAGGTGCTACTGGCTGGCCAATGCGAAGCGCGAGAAAGCGCGGGAATGCGCGCGCGTACTGCGCGAAGCGCGGGAAAGCACGCGCGCGTATGTGGAAAATGATAAAGACTAGACTCAAGTGATAATATAATGCAAGATAAGAGAAGGGAGATGCGAAGTATAGACAAATAGACTTCTACTAAGTAGTAAGTGAGTAGTAACAGGTAATTGAGAGATAAAAAGTAAAGTCCAAGGTAGGAAAAGTAAGTAATAGTATGTACTGCTGGCGCTTATATAGCGCGCCTAAGCGCGGTCATGCGGAGCCGAAGCGCTACCGAGTAGGTATGTAAAGATATATATATGAGTGAGAATCCATGATAAAAATAAAGGTGGAACTATGCTAATAAAGGAAATGGAAATATACGCACTAGGGAGCTTGGTGGACAGTGGATGGATGCTTCTGGATGGCTGGCGCCATAGGGCGCGCAAGCGCGGGAATGCACGCGCGCGTATACATCGCGAAGCGCGGGAATGGTGCGCGTTGCGCGGGAAAGCTGCGCCTCATATAGGATTAGCTGCGGATAGCACACAGGATGGTGCTGCAAGTTCGTGCTAAGTACTCCCTAGTGAAAAGTGCCATATCACACCATGAGAGGCATGATTCTCTACAGCGTATCGGTGGAAGTCCCACATGTTCGCTGATGTAAGTGATTCTAGCCAGGTCTTCCAATGTTCTTCTTTGGCTTTCTTGATAGATTCGGAGAATTGGTTGCGAGCTATTCGGTATTCTTCGTGTATCAGATGATTGTGTTGGGCTAGGCGGGTCTCGATTCTCTGCTGAGTTTGTGCACTAATTTTCTTTCTTTATCTAGGTCTTTCGACCACCATCTTTTTGAGTAGGGGGAAGGCTTGACTCTCGGGACTTGCTCGTTGACAGTGTCTGCTATGATTTGTGTGAGTTTTGTGAACACCATTTCGAACTCGACTACAGATGTAAGCTCAGCTGGGGGGTGTGTGGCGAGTCTTTGTTCTAGTGCCTCATTGAATGTATCCCAGTCTGCTGCGCAATAATTCAAGCGCGGAGTGGTGTTGATTCGTTCTGGACTGAGATCTAGAGAACTGATGATGGGGAAGTGATCAGTGACTACTGGCCGGAGATGATACATGACCTCGCATTGTGTGAATACTTGTTCCATTCCTTCCGAGCAGAATATGTTGTCGGGTCGGGTGAGATTCTTCATGTTTGAGGCTTCGAGGGTTGCTATTCCCGGTGGGAGTACCTGTGACATGTTGTACAAAGCTAAGAGATCACATATTACAGTGACCTATCTCCGTATAATACGAGGGAACGGACGTGCATAATATCCCGTATGATACGGGCCAGCGGACCATGGGCCCATGATAAAATATCCTCGACTATGACGGATGGGCCGGGAGGCAAATTATTCCCGATGGAGGCGGGTGGGCCCATGCAGGGAATATATAGAGTAGATGAGTGGGCCGATGTAAATGAATATTAGGTAGACGGGTGGGCCGAGGTAGTTGGATATTATGCAGATGGGTGTATTAAGGTAGATGTGTATGAGATAGATGGGTAGGTACTTGTTATCACATTCACGGGTGGGCCCAGACACATATTAAATTAGACGGGTGGGCCGAGGGTATTATAAAATATTGTATTATACGGGTGGGCCCAGACGCATATTAATTAGACCGGTGGGCCGAGGGTGGTATACAATATAGATGGGTGGGCCCATGTGTATCATAATTGTAGACATGATGGAGCTGAGGTAGTTGTACATCAACCAAATCAGAGGAGGTAATAAATCAAAGTTACCAAGTTCCCGGAGCATCAGGTGATCTCCTGACATGGCAGTGCGAAGCTTGTGTTGCCCTACGAGACACCAAGTTCCGGCCACCAGAATTTGAGTCAACTGTACCGAGTTCCGAGTTCCGGGACCCGGAACTCACCACATAAGTTAGTTAATACTTTTTGATGGTGCACAGGTTGTCTTGCAGAATGTGGAATCCGGGGTGCGAAGCTTGTGTTTCCCTACGAGAAGCCAAGTTCCGGGACCCGGAACTCAACACATAATTTAGTTAATACTTTCCATGTTAAATGGCCAACCGAAGTTGAGATGTTTCTGAAGAGAGCAGCAGGTGCTCTCTTGACATGGCCTCTGATGGTGCTTAGGTTGTCTTGCAGAATGTGGAATCTGGGGTGCGAAGCTTGTGTTGCCCTACGAGAAGCCAAGTTCCGACCACCAAAATGTGAGTCAACCATACTCAGAGGAGGTTATAAATCAAAGTTACCGAGTTCCTGGAGCAGCAGGTGATCTCCTGACATGGCTGTGCGAAGCTTGTGTTGCCCTACGAGACTCCAAATTCCGACCACCCAAATATGGGTCAACCGTACCGACTTCCGAGTTCCGGGACCCGGGAGTCGACAAATGAATATCTGATGACCAGCGAGTCAACCTTACTCAGAGGAGGTAATAAATCACAGTTACCGAGTTCCCGGAGCAGCAGGTGATCTCCTGATATGGCAGTGCGAAGCTTGTGTTGCCCTATGAGACGCCAAATTCCGACCACCCAAATATGGGTCAACCGTACCGACTTCCGAGTTCCGGGACCCGGGAGTCGACAAATGAATATCTGATGACCAGCACACTTCCAATCAGGTAGTATTTCATTGAGCAATGGATAATAATACATCTTTGACAGCCAAAATTATCCATGGCTCCCTTATCTGATCCTCTCTATCTCCACCCCCTATAACACCAAAGTCCAGACATCCAGCATTCAGCGTCTGATTTCCCAAGATTAACATCCAGCATGAACGGTTCTTCCCCTTCCCCTCCTGATAGCATAAACATCTGGCGCACTTGGGCCCTGACTGTGACTTATGAAGCAGGGGAATATACTGAACAGAAATTCAAGGCAGAGAAGACTGGAGGAGGCCCAGTCATACCTTCCCCCAACCTAGACACTGATCTGGTGATGGCGTGTGATCGCTTGGCTGATGTACTCATAAAGGCATCTAAAAATCCCAGTGGGTCTTCCTGCAGATTCGAAAAATTCTATTTATCATTCAAATTCCTGCATGACAGTTCAGATGCAGATAGATATTGCAAGATATAGCAAATTGATCTCCCCGAAGGACACCGGGCATAATGAACATAGAGAGGCGAGGTTGATTGAGAGGTGTCCTCCTGGCCATGAAGGCAAAAGGTTGGTCGATGAACCTGCAATAATTCTTGATGCATCCGGTGCCATCATTGCATGGTATCTCCCAGACGCCCTGACAGATACCACCCAGGTGTGTAATATACATTGTTACTGGATGGATATCGAATATTAATGGAACCTACAGAAGGAAATCAAGGAGGCCACCAATTTGCTCGCTCCGAGCCTCGAAAAAAGTGTAAGGGCTGATGGCAATTGGCAAACTAATCAAAGGTTGTTCAACCAGGGCTCCGAAGATGTTGGAGCAACTCCCGGATGCATCAATCTATCTCCGGCATGGTTTCAACAGGGACACGAGGTAGGATCTGATGAGATGGTGATTCCGGCAGTCATACTCACCAATCCCAAAGAATGTGTCCGATCCAGAGGTATCTGCATCATTGAAGGGACCTTCCTGCGAGAATATCCTCAAAGCCATTGCAAGGCCAGCAGCCATCGCGTCCGCGGCACTCAGAGTCATGCATCCTGAGCAGTACTGGGCAGGGTTGAGAACCTTGTCAAACCTTGGAAATATAGCAGTAAGCAAGGATCTGCCACAGATGCCGGAGGCCCTGCAGTACTGGGCATCCGTGTTTAACACCCTCTCCATCATTTCCAATCGGGAAACACCCCATCATCGAGACCACATGTCCATTGCTGAATGCTTCGACATTCTCACCACCGTGGGGAACTATTCCAATGCTCGGATGACAATGCCAAACCTTCAGCTGGAGTTCAAGTACAATTCCGGCTGTATGATTGCGTTTTCCGGAAAGATTGTGAGACATGGAGTTTATGATGTGGAAGGGGATAGGATTGCTTGGGCATGGTATATGAGGGATGCTGTTCATATTTATGCTGGTGTTCCATCATGTGGATGGGCTAGTGTGGATGGTCCATACAGCGTGTGAAAGATCAAACAAAGAGCAAGCATTGTGACCTATATACATTCCAACAAATGAATACCATGTACCAATTGTGATCCTGACCTCAATACTCAATTTTGAGCATTTCCAAAGTGATATGTGGGCCTGAATAATTTGGATGCAAGCCTCGGTATTCGATAATTGGAACTCAGGACTTGACATATGGGAGTTCCCGAGTGCTGGGGTACTTAGTCCCGACACCCGGACCTCAGCACGTGATATTTGAGACTGGGGGAAGATGTATAAATACGCTCGAATTAACATTTGTTATTGCCATACACATTTAACAAAACCCTGAACCACGACATTGTGGACTCCGGACTCGACACTGTTCTGAATACCGAGTTCCAGACGCCCAGGGCCTGAGTTCCCGAATTCGGAGGTCGGGGTTCGGGAGACCGGAGCTCGGCAACTGTGTGGGTGTCAGGGTATCCAGACTTTGGAGATGCATGTGTCAGTATTTTGCGTTTCATGGTTTATGTTGGGTGAATATGGCAATCGTGGATCAGGGACTCGGTATTCAGCACAGGTGTCAAGTCCCAGGTCACGAGCTCCGAGTCCCGAGTGCCGAACCCCGGGTCCGCGTCCCGAATTTCGGAGTTCGGGGTTCGGCGACCCGGAGCTCGGCAACTATGTTGGGTGTCAGGGTACTTGGAGCATTGGAGATAGCATTTGTCAGTATTTTAAGTTTCAGGTTTATGTTTCGTGATTATGGAATCAGGTGTCAGGGACTCGGTATTGAGAACAGTGTTGAGTCCCAGGTCATGAGCTCCGAGTCCCGAGTCCCGAAACCCACACCCAGCAGGTGCCGAGCTCCGGGTCGCCGAACCCCGACCTCCAAAATTTGTGACTCGGGACCCGGGGTTCGGCACTCGGGACGCGGAGCTCGTGACCGGGACACAACACTGTTCTCAATACCGAGTTCCTGCCACCTGATTCCATAATCACGAAACATAAACCATGAAACTTAAAATACTGACAAATGCTATCTCCAATGCTCCGAGTACCTGACACCAACATAGTTGCCGAGCTCGGGTCGCGAACCCCGAATCCGAAATTTGGGACTCGGGACCCGGGGTTCGGCACTGGGACTCGGAGCTCGTGACCGGGACTTGACACTGTTGCTGAATACCGAGTCCCTGATCCACGATTCCATATTCACCAACATAAACCATGAAACGCAAATACTGACACCTGCTATCTCCATAGTCTGGATACCCTTACCGTCACACCAACACCGTTTCCGAGTCCTCCGGTGACTCTCCGAACCCCTACCTCCCTTCGAATTCGGACTCAGGACCTGGGCGTCCGAACTCGGTATTCAGAACATTGTCGAGTCCGGAGTCCACAATGTCGTGGTTCAGGGTTTTTGTTAAAGTGTTATGGCAATAACAAATGTTAATTTGAGCGTATGTATACATCTTCCCCAGTCTCAAAGACTCACGTGCTGAGGTCCGGGTGTCGGGACTAAGTACCCCGGCACTCGGAACTCCCATATGTCAAGTCCTGAGTTCCAATTATCGAATACCGAGGCTTGCATCCAATTATTCAGGCCCACATATCACTTTGGAAATGCTCAAAATTGAGTATTGAGGTCAGGATCACAATTGGTACATGGTATTCATTTGTTGGAATGTATATAGGTCACAATGCTTGCTCTTTGTTTGATCTTTCACACGCTGTATGGACCATCCACACTAGCCCATCCACATGATGGAACACCAGCATAAATATGAACAGCATCCCTCATATACCATGCCCAAGCAATCCTATCCCCTTCCACATCATAAACTCCATGTCTCACAATCTTTCCGGAAAACGCAATCATACAGCCGGAATTGTACTTGAACTCCAGCTGAAGGTTTGGCATTGTCATCCGAGCATTGGAATAGTTCCCCACGGTGGTGAGAATGTCGAAGCATTCAGCAATGGACATGTGGTCTCGATGATGGGGGGTTTCCCGATTGGAAATGATGGAGAGGGTGTTAAACATGGATGCCCAGTACTGCAGGGCCTCCGGCATCTGTGGCAGATCCTTGCTTACTGCTATATTTCCAAGGTTTGACAAGGTTCTCAACCCTGCCCAGTACTGCTCAGGATGCATGACTCTGAGTGCCGCGGACGCGATGGCTGCTGGCCTTGCAATGGCTTTGAGGATATTCTCGCAGGAAGGTCCCTTCAATGATGCAGATACCTCCGGATCGGACACATTCTTTGGGATTGGTGAGTATGACTGCCGGAATCACCATCTCATCAGATCCTACCTCGTGTCCCTGTTGAAACCATGCCGGAGATAGATTGATGCATCCGGGAGTTGCTCCAACATCTTCGGAGCCCCGGTTGAACAACCTTTGATTAGTTCGCCAATTGCCATCAGCCCTTACACTTTTTCGAGGCTTGGAGCGAGCAAATCGGTGGCCTCCTTGATTTCCTTCTGTAGGTTCCATTAATATTCGATATCCATCCAGTAACAATGTATATTACACACCTGGGTGGTATCTGTCAGGGCGTCTGGGAGATACCATGCAATGATGGCACCGGATGCATCAAGAATTATTGCAGGTTCATCGACCAACCTTTTGCCTTCATGGCCAGGAGGACACCTCTCAATCAACCTCGCCTCTCTATGTTCATTATGCCCGGTGTCCTTCGGGGAGATCAATTTGCTATATCTTGCAATATCTATCTGCATCTGAACTGTCATGCAGGAATTTGAATGATAAATAGAATTTTTCGAATCTGCAGGAAGACCCACTGGGATTTTTAGATGCCTTTATGAGTACATCAGCCAAGCGATCGCACGCCATCACCAGATCAGTGTCTAGGTTGGGGGAAGGTATGACTGGGCCTCCTCCAGTCTTCTCTGCCTTGAATTTCTGTTCAGTATATTCCCCTGCTTCATAAGTCACAGTCAGGGCCCAAGTGCGCCAGATGTTTATGCTATCAGGAGGGGAAGGGGAAGAACGTCATGCTGGATGTTAATCTTGGGAAATCAGACGCTGAATGCTGGATGTCTGGACTTGGTGTTATAGGGGGTGGAGATAGAGAGGATCAGATAAGGGAGCCATGGATAATTTTGGCTGTCAAAGATGTATTATTATCCATTGCTCAATGAAATACTACCTGATTGGAAGTGTGCTGGTCATCAGATATTCATTTGTCGACTCCGGGTCCCGGAACTCGGAAGTCGGTACGGTGACCCATATTTGGGTGGGCGGGAATTTGACGTCTCGTAGGGCAACACAAGCTTCGCACTGCCATATCAGGAGATCACCTGCTGCTCCGGGAACTCGGTAACTGTGATTTATTACCTCCTCTGAGTAAGGTTGACTCGCTGGTCATCAGATATTCATTTGTCGACTCCCGGGTCCCGGAACTCGGAAGTCGGTACGGTTGACCCATATTTGGGTGGTCGGAATTTGGAGTCTCGTAGGGCAACACAAGCTTCGCACAGCCATGTCAGGAGATCACCTGCTGCTCCAGGAACTCGGTAACTTTGATTTATAACCTCCTCTGAGTACGGTTGACTCACATTTTGGTGGTCGGAACTTGGCTTCTCGTAGGGCAACACAAGCTTCGCACCCCGGATTCCACATTCTGCAAGACAACCTAAGCACCATCAGAGGCCATGTCAAGAGAGCACCTGCTGCTCTCTTCAGAAACATCTCAACTTCGGTTGGCCATTTAACATGGAAAGTATTAACTAAATTATGTGTTGAGTTCCGGGTCCTCAGTATCAGTTGACTCCAATTCTGGGTGGTCGGATACTTGGCTTCTCAGTAGGGCAACACAAGCTTCGCACCCGGATTCCACATTCTGCAAGGACAACCTGTGCACCATCAAAAAGTATTAACTAACTTATGTGGTGAGTTCCGGGTCCCGGAACTCGGAACTCGGTACAGTTGACTCAAATTCTTGTGGCCAGGAACTTGGCGTCTCGTAGGGCAACACAAGCTTCGCACTGCCATGTCAGGAGATCACCTGATGCTCCGGGAACTTGGTAACTTTGATTTATTACCTCCTCTGATTTGGTTGATGTACAACTACCTCAGCTCCATCATGTCTACAATTATGATACACATGGGCCCACCCATCTATATTGTATACCACCCTCGGCCCACCGGTCTAATTAATATGCGTCTGGGCCCACCCGTATAACAATATTTTATATACCCTCGGCCCACCCGTCTAATTTAATATGTGTCTGGGCCCACCCGTGAATGTGATAACAAGTACCTACCCATCTATCTCATACACATCTATCTTAATACACCCATCTGCATAATATCCAACTACCTCGGCCCACCCGTCTACCTAATATTCATTTACATCGGCCCACTCATCTACTCTATATATTCCCTGCATGGGCCCACCCACCTCCATTGGGAATAATTTGCCTCCCGGCCCCTCCGTCATAGTCGAGGATATTTTTATCATGGGCCATGGTCCGCTGGCCTGTATCATACGGGATATTATGCACGTCCATTCCCATCATATTATACGGAGATAGGTCACGTAATATGTGATCTCTTAGCTTTGTACAACATGTCACAGGTACTCCCACCGGGAAGCAACCCTCGAGCCTCAAACATGAAGAATCTCACCACCCGACAACATATTCTGCTCGGAAGAATGGAACAGTATTCACACAATGCGAGGTCATGTATCATCTCCGGCCAGTATCACTGATCACTTCCCCATCAT
>JABBWF010000421.1:0-26125 GCA_016647645.1 Suillus variegatus
ACATAGCTTTGACATTTACTCCCTGAAGATATGTGATGCTTGTCTTTAGGAATTATACATTGTAATGTCTCGTGATCTGATACAAGTTTCAGGTTCACATGACCCTCGCCATCCCCGTCCAGTTGTCTCACAATGCTCTGGGCACACAATCCGAATGCCACACCGCTATGTCGATTACCTTCCTGGTTCAGCAACACATCTTGCTCATATGCCAGGCACCAGTCGCCAGGCAGCATGGTGAGCAGCCTCAGACTGCAGCATTGGCCTCACATACAGAGGTCAACAGTGCTGTCAATCGCCCTCGGTCACCCAGCCCCACCCCTAGCTAGAACCCACCCTTGTGCCTTTCGAGACCAAACCCGACAACATGGGCCTATATTGTATCTATCCCACCCATCCCACACTGGTTCCCACAGACGGCACCACTCTTAACACTGTGATGGATGCCCCTACTCTTGACTGTGGTCAACCAGGCTCAAAGTGCACAAAGATTCTTGCTGGACTTCCATCCACAGATGTAGGGATGGATGAATTGTTCGATGCATTCACCAATCCAACGTGCGGACTTTTGATGGCATGGCAGTATTCTGGGACAGGTCTGAACTTGGCCGCACACTTTGATTGCCTTGGTACATTTCTCGATGATCCTCTCTTCTGCCAGAAAGACGCAGTTGGAATCATGCATACCTGTGAGTCGAAGCTGCTCAATAGATATTTGGACGACAAGTCCAATCCTTTCCAGGAGGAATATGGTTGGTGCGAATCCACAGTCAGGATTCGTCTACCAAAGGAGAAGCAGAAATGGGCATCAGAGGAGGATGCTCCTGAGTTGGAGATACCTGGAGTATACCACCGCTCACTCATTGACATTATCACAGCCGTTTTCGAGGACGATATCTCGCAGACCTTCAATATGACGCCTTTCACTCAGTACTGGAAGATCTCAGAGGAAAAGACCATCCAGGTCTTCTCAGAAGCTCACAGCTCCCCTGCCATGCTCGAAGCGTATGAGGAGATCAATAAGTTGCCGTGTGAACCTGACGATGGTCTTGAACGTGTGGTCGCCTCCCTCATGTTTTGGTCTGATGTGACTCATCTAACTAATTTCGGGGATGCTTCAATGTGGCTGTTTTATTTATTTTTTGGGAATCAGTCTAAATATACTAGAGGGAAGCCAACATCTGGTGCATGTCACCATGTTGCCTATATACCAACTGTACATTGTCTCATCTGCTACTGCTGAACATTAGGGCTGAATATTTTGAGATAGCTCCCCAGTGATTTCCAAGAAATCTATATTGGCATATTTGGGGAACCCTCGACAGACCGGACATATACCTTCTGCAAGTGGGAGCTGATGCACGCTATCTGGACACTCCTCCTGGACGACAAGTTCATGGATGCTTATGAACATGGTATGTATCAAATTTCTGGGTCAATGCCCATGTCCGCACTTTCTGGTGAAGAAGGTGGACATTCCAAAGATGGGAATGAAGTCTGATTTGAGATGCCGAGACAAGTTGCAGTGCGTCGATGACCATTCACGACGTCATAGTGTTGCAAGGGCTCGGTCACTCATATTCGAAAATGGGGCTCCAGTTTCTGGTACTTGGGTGAACAATCTTTTGAACAATAAATCCATGGTGCCTACTCGAGTAAGTACATCTACCTAATCTTATAACTTGTCCTGATCATATACTAGAACACGTTCTCAGAGAAACTCGCGAGGTTTGGATTCAACTTGTTCGTCCTGTTTGTCGTGGACCTCCTGCATGAGTTCGAAATTGGGGTTTGGAAAGCAATCTTTACTCACCTTATGCGAATTCTGCATGCAGCAGCAGGAAATTCCGTTCAAGACCTCAATAAACGGTAAGTAATGGTATACTGACAGTGTCAGCCCGACTGATATATTGCCAGGTATCACATGGTTCCAACTTTCGGACGCAGTGTGTGTGAGGAATGATAGCTAGATGAGAAGGGGTGAAAGGGGAAGAAAAGGGGGAAGTGGGGTGAAACTCAAATAGACCTCTGGACGCGAGTATATAATTTGGCCCAAGGGGATTGCTAAAATCATACAGCGAAATAGTTCAACAACACACTCAGATTCCAGCGCCTATATCGGCAGCGATTGCACGTTGTCTTACTAGGATGTGATTGGCAATAAAAATCACCAGTTCTCACTATCCTCCACGGTCAATGGTTCAGACAATTACCAACGGCTGATAATGTGGTCGTTCATGGGAGGAGGTGTAAAAGTTGGGTTTGTCAAAACAAGCAAATTCCTAATGACTTTGAAAGGGGTGAGATCAGGGTAAATCTCAGGAACAGTAACCGTTAACTGGCTTGATGCAGTGCTTAGGTACTTAATGGTCAATAGTCCATTAACTGGCTTGATGCAGTACTTAGGACACAGATGATAAGGATTGATAGATGATGGTGTAGCCGAATCGATAACTGGCTTGATGCAGTGCTACGATGCTACAAGAAGATGGCTGCAAAGATATGCAAAGATAAGATGAAGATAATGAATTGTGACGATATGCAATGAATCAGAGTATTATCTCGTAAACACTCCCTATTCTCAAAATCAGAGGAGATCAAACTAAGCCTCTAACACAATCAAATCAACCGAAATACATGGCTTCGAAACTAACTTCTCTGCTGCTCAGGTACTGCACGATGAGTATGACACAGGTCAGAACAGAGTACACCCTCTTGATGTAGTCTTAAAGCAGCCAAGCTCTTAATATTGTTGAGTAAAGTGCTAGTCTTATTTGTCATCCTTCTTAATTGTTAAGAAATACATGAATTCTCCCCACAGAAAAGATATCCTGTGTCGTAAAGAGAATGACAAAACTACACTAGATGACTGATAACCGTGTACCAGCTAGTGTAATTTAAGGATTTGGCTCAAGGTAGGCCTCAGATGATTTAATATGTCGTGAGAAATAATGACAAATGAATGGAGGGAATAAACTAATATTCACTCAGGTATTCACTCAAATATAGGGTGAGAAACTTAGGAAGATACTCAAATCTTCCTTTCTTCTCAAAAGGGAATCTTTCAAGAAGGGGGAATCTATTATTCAGAGGGGAAACAGAACCCCTTATATACTACTCTAAATGTGGCTGTGTAACTATCTAAATAAGGAAATATGACTCAGAATGAGTCATAACAGATATGACTCATAATGACTCCATTGTCAAGATGTTCCATGATGACTTGTTCACTTCTCACATATTCTCATCTATAAACTTTCTCCACTCAAATATCTGACTAATACCTGACTAATACAGAAAGTGGTGAAAAATGTGTAGGAAAATATAAGAGATCATGAGAAATGCTGAATAATCTGTTGTGGTATGTTTGTAACCAATCTTTGAATAAGATAAGTATTATTATGAATTGTTAAGTTGTAATGTAAGGTCTTCAAGTCTGAAAATTTACTCAAATAAAATCTTAAGGTAGTGTAGAAAGTTCATGATAATTTCATAGAGCAAGATAGGGAACTTCAAGGATAAAAAGTAGCCATGACCATGCACAAACCAGGTTTGGTGCGTGTCAACATGCAACCACACGAGATCACCAGATCTTGCTAGACCCTATTCCGGGCCAGACACTCTTCGCTCCTGAAGCGACTTCAACCATCATAGCGAGCAAGCTAAAACAAGCGTTCACAGTATCCCAATCAGTCGACACTCCGGAAATCAACATTAAAGCTACCACCCGTCTCCGAAGTGGGGGAATAATAGTCGAACTAACCTCTGTTGCAGCTGCCAAATGGATCAGACGTCCTGAGATTTGCCTCAGCATTACCAATGCTCTGGACAATGCTGTCATCATCAAAGATAGGCGCTTTTCTATCATCGTTCCCTTCTTACCTGTCATCTCTAGAATCGAAGATCCCAATTGGCTACGCACGGTAGAAGAGGAAAACGACATGACACCAGGCGCCATCAAATCGGCCAATTGGATCAAGCCAAGTCAACGCAGAGCACCGGATCAACGGGTTGCTCACACAATCTTCCATTTTACAGATCCCCATCCAGCTAACAAAGCGCTTCATGACAGCATCTACATCGGTCAAGAAAAGCTGCACCCCCGCAAGGATAAACACGAACCAGTACGCTGTGTTCAATGCCAGCTCTGGGGACATATAGCAAAAGACTGTCAGGCCCCGCGAGACACCTGTGGCACCTGTGGAAAGAATCACCGCACCAATGACTGCAATGCATACCGCACCCTATACTGTGTTAGCTGCAACTCGGACAATCACGCCAGCTGGAACCGGAACTGCCCTAAATTTGAATCCAGATGCGCAGGAATAGATGCCAAACATCCAGAAAATTCCATGCCATTCTTCCCAACCGATGATCCCTGGACCCAGGTACTGCTACCCTCACAGCCAACTCCACTTCAGAAAGCTATGTCGACCCTCATGCCACCACTCACTAATCCACACCGCCCACCACCCCTCCGCCAGACTAACCTTCCATTCGAATCATGTCGCCCCGTCAGAGGACATTCCACACGAGGAGCACCACGTCACATAAGCCAAAGGGGCTTGAGAGCCCCCACACCCACAGGACCCAACTCAATCCCGATTACTGTCAACGCCAACAAGGTCTGGGACCATGGACAATGCACTCCGGCAGCTCAACATTCCCCAACCCCCTCCATAATGGACTCCCCTCTCACATCCTCCTCCGTTTACGCGACCCCACAGCCCTCGACCCCACCCAATGTCTGAACAACATATCGAAACATCGACTCGACTACGCGTATGGCAACAGAACTTAAATACATCACTCGTGGTGCAGCATTCACTCCTTAATAGTCCTATCGCCTGAGAATGGGACATTGTCGCCTTACAGGAACCTCACATCAACTCAATGAAGAATACCATATCGTCCCCATACTTCCACGCAGTATACCCTACCACCAGATTCTCAGCACCCAATCTCAAGTCACGAGTGGTCACGCTTGTCTCCAAATCTCTAGAAACTAACTCATGGCAGCAACTCGCATTTCCTTCACTGGACGTTGTCATAATCCAATTCCAAGGCCCATTTGGCCAATGCACAATATTTAATATCTATAATGATTGTTTACTAACGGTCACCCAGGAGGCACTTGCCTCCTTCCTAGAACGAGAGATAATGAATCTATGCCCATCTGCCGACAACCACATGATCTGGCTCGGTGATTTCAATAGGCACCACCCCCTTTGGGACGAGGACCGTAACACCCAATTATTTACTAACCATTATCTTAATGCAGCTCAACCTCTCTTAGACCTTCTGGCGGACTATGGTATGATATTAGCCCTGCCGATGCTACAGTCCTCAAGCTCGAAAAACTGGACACGCCCTGACAATGTTTTCTGCACGGATCACACTAGCGACTCCTTCCTGAGCTGCTCGACCAATCCCACATTGCGCGGGCCTGCTACTGACCATCTCCCCATACTTAGTATCCTAGAATTCAACGTCCCGAGGGCCACAGTGGAGGAGAAGCACAACTTTAGGGAAACAGACTGGGAGATGTTCAATGAACGTCTAGCTCTAGAACTGGATATGATTCCTCCTGCTCAGCCACTCGTCACTGACGAGGAATTTCAGAATGCAGCGCGGGCTCTAACCTTTGCGATTCAACGCACGATAGCGCAAACAGTCCCTAAATCGAAGCCTAACCCCCACTCCAAACAATGGTGGACAAGGGACCTCACCATTCTGCGACGCGAAGTAGCGAAACTATGTCACTGCTCATATAGACTGCACGACAATGCTAACCATCCCAGCCACGAGGAATATCACATCAAACGCAATCAGTACACGGAAGCCATCAAGCAGACTAAGAAAGAACATTGGATCAGTTGGCTCGAAGAGATCGAAGGGAACGATATTTGGATTGCTAATAACTACCTCACAGCAGCAGTGGGCGATGGCGGCCCTTCTAGAATCCCAACATTACGACGGCTTGACAGCTCTTTTGCTGACACTAATGAGGAGAAAAGTGCGGCCCTAGCGGGCACGTTCTTTCCGCCCCCACCAGCTGTCTCATCTGTCCCAGCAGAAGTTATATACCCCGAACCAGTCCACACGCCAGCACCTATCAACGGAACTCAACTATTGAGGAGTATCGCCAAACTCAGCCCCTACAAGGCACCCGGACCCGATGGCATATGCAACATCGTTTTCATTCGCTGCGCAGCTCTGCTTAACCAGTACTTACTTCATCTCTTTACAGCTGTATTCACGCTCCAGACATATCACCCCCCATGGAAGGACTTCACAACCATTGTCCTGCGCAAACCTGGAAAACCGGACTATACTGTCACGAAGGCCTACCGACCTATCGCGCTCCTTAACACAATGTGCAAACTGCTAAAGGCCGTAGTAGCAGACCAAATGACGTATATTCTCGAACACCACAATCTACTCCCCGATACCCACTTTGGCGGCCGTCCTGGCAGATCCACCATGGACTCATTACATCTGCTTGAAGCGACCGTTAAAGATGCCTGGAGGCAAGGTAAAGTTGTCTCAGCGTTATTCCTGGATATAGAAGGCGCATTCCCAAACACCGTAACTGACCGCCTCCTACATAACATGAGGCAGAGACGTCTTCCAGAGTCTCTGGTAGGTTTTACTGAACGTTTGTTAACAGATCGTCGCACTCAGCTCAAGTTTGATGGTCACTTATCCGAGTGGATCCCAATTCACAATGGAATAGGCCAGGGGGACCTGCTTTCCATGATCTTATATGTCATCTATGACTCGGACCTCGTAGACATCGCCATCGGCAATGGCAAGAAGGAGAGAATGTTAGCTTTCGTTGATGATACTGCATTTATCACTATAGGGAACTCCTTCCACGAGACACACAACATCCTCAAGCACATGTTGGAAAGGCCAGAGGGTGGCTATGAATGGGTGAGAACCCACAACTCTAAGTTTGAAACCTCAAAATTCGCGTTAATGGACTTCTCGATGAATTCCGCCAAAGAACGCCCTCCTCTCATAACCAGAAACACCACGATCACCCCAACAGCAACGCACCGTTTCCTAGGAGTCATACTGGATCAAACACTTAGATGGGGAGCCCATATCGCATACGCTCTAGCGAAGGGTACCACATATGTCTTCCAGCTGCGCCGCCTCTCCTCTACTTCTCTGGGAATGCCACTTTCACTAATGCGCCAATTATACCTAGCTGTAGCCCTACCTAAGATGTTATATGCAGTGGATCTCTGGTTCCATCCCTTGTTCATAGGGGACGGAGACCCTCCTCAACGAGGCTCAATAGGCGTGGTCAGGCGCCTGACAAGGGTCCAACGTGTCGCAGCTCTAAGCATCACCAGGGCTATGCACACCACAGCAACGGACACCCTGGAAGTACATGCAAAGTTGATCCCTCTTCAGCACCGGCTCCAAAACCTATGTTACCAAGCAGCTATCCGCCTAGCGGCGCACCCCACAACTCACCCTCTTTTCCTACCGGTGCGACGAGCTGCTAAAAGACTCGTCAGGTGTCACAGATCTTCTCTCCATCACCTATACCATGCCACTAAGCTCGACTTGGGATCCATTGAGACCATCACGCATAATAGACGTCCCCCAAGCTCTCGAACTCCGTATCGAACCTCTATTGCTGACACCAGGGAACTGGCCATTCAAGAACATAACGATAACGACGATGAGATTAAGATTTACAGCGATGGTTCGGGTATAGACGGCCAAGTGGGAGCAGCAGCAGTGCTCATACATAACGGCCAGCAACAGCCGAAGACCTTGCGATACTACCTGGGTTCTACAGATGACCATACCGTATATGAAGCTGAGGCAGTCGGACTAACGTTAGCAGCGCAGCTACTCTCCATGGAAGACGATATCACCTACCCTGTCTCCATCTTCGTGGATAACCAGGCCACGATCAAATCCGGTGAAATTTTCTCGACTAAATCAGGCCATTATTTGATAGACCACTTTCGCAGCATGATAACGAACCTGAAGAAAGCCAGCCATGACCGCCGCTTCGAAGTCACTGTCAGATGGATATCGGGACACGATGGAGTCGAGGGGAACGAGTTAGCAGATCAGGAGGCCAAACAAGTGGCCAAATCACGAACGGAATCCAGCCCCAGAAGACACCTCCTGCCTTTCCTTCGTAAAGGGGTGCTCCCAAGCAGTATATCCACGCTGAGACAAGCACAAAAGCGCGAGTCACTCGAGCGCTGGGCTAGGTTTTGGCGAAAGTCACCTCAGTACAATCATACTGACAAGCTAGACCCTGACATTCTCAAAGGATCATTCATCTCCCTGGCCCAACATCTCCCGAAATGACATATCAGCATGCTTATTTGGCTCCGCACCAAACACGTCTCTCTCAACCAGCATCTACATCGCATCGGCAAGAGTCTCTCTCCCAATTGTCCACACTGTGAAAATACTGCCAAAACAGTAATGCACTTCCTACTTGCTTGCCCTCAGTACGCGAGAGCGCGACACATTCTGACCACTGCTCACCGTCGTCGCGCTTCCTCCATGTCATTCCTGCTGTCCAACCCCAAAGCAAGTTCCTCGCTCATTCGCTATGTTAATAGCACAGGCCATCTACAGCCAATATTCGGTGACATCTCTCCTAAGAACTAATAATCACAGACGATGACTACCTCTTTAGCGTATCACAGAAAGAACCCAAGCAGACCCCTCACAATTAGGGGAACCTCTAGGTGCAGGACACCAGACCGCAACCCATTGCTCGACGACGACGGGACTCGGACCTTCAGCAGTCCAAATGGAGAATACGAGAAGCGTTGAATAAGAGGAAGAAAGAGGAAAGGACATTCGCAGAAAGAAGGAGGAGGAATGGAATACCTTGCTCGCTCGCCGCTCAGACAAACACCCTCCCACACAGACCAACCTGGAGATGCCGGCAAACGAGGATATCCATGCCTAAAACTTTACTTTACGCTCCGCACTCCATCATTCCTATCGTACACGGTGTCACACCCGAGTACTTGTATCATCCACAGCCAACGTCAGGGACCCACCCACCACGAACTGTACAGCAAAGGTCCCGCGGATTGGAAGACTTGCGCATCTAAAACGCCCAGCAGGAACGGCGGACTGAGGGAGGTCACCCCTCCCTTAGGGCATTTGTGAAGTCGGTGACGTGGTGGAGGACTAGGGAGTCCTCCGTTTTCCTAGTTAGAATTGTCCTACATAGGGTATTGTACCCCACATGGACATAAATTGGATTTTTTTTTTTAAAAAAATGGGCGAGCAGCAGCGAGGGATGGGGATCGTGAACATGGGTCAAGGACTAGAAACCATAAAGGCACTTACGTGCTGTCAACAGGCGAGCAGCAGCGAGGGATGGGAATCATGAGCATGGGTCGAGGACCAGAAACCATCAAGGCACTTACGTGCTGTCAACAGGCAAGCAGCAGCGAGGGATGGGGATCATGAGCATGGGACGAGGACTAGAAACCATCAAGGCACTTACATCCTGTCAATAGGCGAGCAGCAGCGAGGGATGGGGATCATGAGCATTGGTCGAGGACCAGAAACCATCAAGGTACTTACCATCTGTCAACAGGCGAGCAGCAACGAGGGATGGAGATCATGAGCATGGGTCGAGGACCAGAAACCATCAAAGCACTTACAATCTGTCAACAGGCGAGCAGCAGCGAGGGACAGGGATCATGAGCATGGGTCGAGAACCAGAAACCATCAAGGTACTTACCATCTGTCAACAGGCGAGCAGCAACGAGGGATGAGGATCATGAGCATGGGACGAGGACCAGAAATCATCAAAGCACTTACCCACTGTCAACAGGCGAGCAGCAGCGAGGGACAGGGATCATGAGCATGGGTCGAGAACCAGAAACCATCAAGGCACTTACCCACTGTCAACGGGCGAGTAGCAACAAGGCATCAGCGCTGTCCATCCTGTTCGAGCTTCGTAAACCGCAATCTTACCAGCTGTTATCAATGGACGTCTACAAAGGACAATATATCAGGATGTCTATAGTTGCAGCACTTCAATATTTACCATCCGTGAGCATCATTACCAGGGAATCGTCAGATTGAATAAATCGTTGTCTTACTTTGAGATGTGGAAACCACCTAGCAATTACATACTGATAGGCTCCATAATCGAATCGAAGTAACCCGAATAGCTGATGCGCACGATCCACGAGTGTTCTAGATGACGTTGGAACAAAAATGTGACTTGCAAATCTGCAACTCACGTGATAGCACACTTGATACAAAGGTCTAGGTTCGATTGTTGCGTCAATACCAAGCACAACCGCAGTTCTTCATCGTCCAATGCGAGAGTGGTGCTTTCCAGTAGATTGTCGCAGTTTGTATTCTGTTTGTTCATATCTAGGACGGTTGCTAATGTTAACTTTGACATGGGAGAAGTTGATCTGAAACACTTACTCTGCAAGCGTACATAGGTCTTGGGGCGGGCACGGTTCTCAGGGTTGCACAACCGATCACAGACACCTGTCTTAGTGAACAGTTCCTCGACGCGTTCGGCAATCCTCTTTGAGCGTTCTTCACTCGATACCCCTTTTAATTCGTTCTTGATTTCTCCATAAGCGAATGGACGCAGAGCTTCAAACTTCGTGAATATCGTTACCACGGGAACTGGAGATTAATCGTTTAGTCCAAGTGCGACAAGTGACAATGAAGTTGCAAGCTCACCGCGCCCAGTATCGCACTCCAAGAAGAACTTCTCTTCTGACCGCTGGAATGTTCGACACGGGTTGTCCATTGGAATACAATACCTGATGGCAATCAACAAGCGCAGAACGTCAGAAGGGTGTTGCTTACCATATGGCATGGATTCGTTCCTGCAATTCCGTCGCATGTGCGCGTTCCGAGATGAATTTCTTCATATTCTCAAATTCGTCTTCAGAGCCCGCTTCGAAACCGCAGGAGTCGTGAAATACAAAAATGGGATTGCTCTTGAATATCATCTCGTTCGTGATATCGTGATTTCCACGCTGAGCATCCGTCAGTGCATGTATGTGCCCATGGGGCAAATGATGCACCCACCTTGATAGATGACTTGACGATGTCAGCATCGATCTACCCACAATTGATCAGCGATGGCTGCGTGTATGGCATAGATCATCACCCGCACCTTGTTTCCTTTGGCATTGTAAATTTCTGGTTGATCCGTGGTGTTGCAGACCTTCTGAAGAATGGTCGTTTTGCCTGCGTTTGCTCTCCCCACGATCAGAACTCGAAAGCGCCCAATTCTTTGTTTGAGGTCCTGGGCGTCGATGGTTGCCATTGGAAGATCTTATGTGTCCTGAAGTGGAGGTGATCTGATTTTTCGTGAAAGCTGTACTGTGATACAGAACGAGGTCGCGGCGAGATATGACAGCGAACGAACACGACGCAAGGGCTTCTGTGGCTTATCACACAACAGCTACACACGGCGTCTATCTCTTATCTATCTCCCTGCATCGGACCACTGATTATACTCTCGCATAGACACGAAGTTGCAAATGTTCAATGGTTCGTACGACAAAGCACAAGGATTACACAACAAACGATGTCGAACAACGAAAACCTTGATAGAAATATGAACTACATTGAATGATCAGGATACGATGGAAATGACACAATTTTGGTCTTCCCTACCTGTCTAGCTGAAAAGCAGTGATGCCGGATATCTCTGTAGATGGAGGTGAACTCGATATTCCAAGGTCTTCTGAATGATTGATCCTTGAAACGTCTGAGAGCAAACAAGAGCATGTCGGGATGTAAGACACCCTCTGGAATGAGTGATATCCCGTGACGATCGACAGGGTCTGTATGTCTGGAGTTCCCCCCCGGAAGATGGTGGTCCTGTGTATGGACTAATGAGCAACGGATCAATAGGTGCTGCGTGTTGGCTGAACTGGAACGTTGACCACGCTCGTTGGTACTGAGGTAAATGACGATGTAGCGGGCTGCCGGAGCTTGTGTATTCATAGATAGCTCGGGGCAGGTTTGGTACATGTCCGCGGAAGAGTCCGACTGTTCATCATACTTTAAAAATTGGCGCATATACTATCAAGTATCAAAGACGTACCAGCCAACATATACGTAGTTTTGGGGGGCTGACGTTCGTCTTACTGAATTACGACAAAATCTGCCTGAAGAACCCTTGAATACTCACGCATGAGCACAATGGATGTGAGTGATAAAGTACATGACCTTTCCTCTGGAACGTACAAATTAGCATGCTTTGGCAATGAGTATGAGGACTCGCGATGCAAGTCAAGACTCACTAGCTTGAAAGATATGCGTGACTGTATGCCTTGGATCCAGCTATTTCGGATAATGTTGACAGATTTGTGGGACAAAGCGTTAAATATTGGGTAATCATCTCTGCTGCTCCCTGCCGGTGTCGATATTCAAATGGTTGGTCATTTGCTAGATATCGATGAGTTAGACACCTGCTGCTGAGTGACCTCGCATTCACCATCCAAGACGTGGTGTTTGCGCTTCGAAGTCGAGACTTTTAACAATTAATACAAAATCATCGCCCGCATGCCAGAAGAATATTCACTTGAAGTTCGAACTGTAGATGTTTGTTTGTTGTTATGTAATTCTAAATTTAAATGCCTTGCACCAACCTTCCCTGCGAACTTGAAACCTCCACAAGAAAGAACAACCGCATAACAATTGCTACTAGATCTCAACGCGTATTTCAAATCATTTGTTCCACTCGGACTTTACGAAACTCGGAAAAACATGATACAAACTGGTCTCATCCAGAGCGCGCACAATGATCTTCTGACAGACGTAGCTTATGATTTTTATGGGCTTCGCTTGGCTACTTGCAGTCTCGATCAGAGGTACGTTATTCATTTTATGCGTATACATGTTTCTACAAGTCAACTCACGCTGTTGTTAAAGAATCAAAGTTTGGCAAGTAGACGAGAGTAATGGAAATTGGAATGTCGAAGATGACTGGAAGGCGAGCATGTTGGAAGACGCGTTTTTGCGCTTATCAACCAATTAATGCCAGGCTCACGATGCTACCGTCTCCAAACTAAGCTGGGCTCACCCAGAATTTGGGACCATACTCGCATCCGCCTCTTTCGACCGTACAGTCAAAATTTGGGAGCAAACTAGCTTTGCATCAACGACTGATTCCCAAACGAATGGTGCTGGTGCCGGGTCTCCTCAGGCTGCTTCATGTGGTTCCTCAAGATGGGTGGAAAGGGCTGTATTGGTTGATGCAAGAGGCACTGTCCGCGCGGTCGAATTTGCCCCTCATCATTTTGGGTTGAAGTTGGTACGTCAGACGTTCGTCCCATTTAGAAATTTATGAGAGCTTCTGCAAGGCAACCGTCTCTTCCGATAATCACGTTCGCATCTACGAGTGCTTGGAACAATCATCGCTAGCCACATGGCAGCTTTCAGAAGAAGTCGATGTCTCAACGCTCCCATCTGCATCACTGTCCTCATCGTACTCCGTGGCGTTTGCGACGCCAACGCAAACAAGCGCAACTCTTGAGGGTGCTTCTGCAACCCTGGTCGCTCAAGCCCTGCAACAATCGCAAAACCCCGCCACTCAGGGACGACCCGGAATGGGGAATCGAGAGGCTGATGGAGGATGGTGCATATCATGGTGCAAAGATAGATATTGGGGGGAGATCATCGCGGCTGGCTGTGGGGTATCTGGCGCTATCAAAGTATTGTCACGCTTCATTTTTGTGGCATTGCTCACTCTGAGTCACAGATTATACAATTATCTCCCTCTCGTCGACCTATCACTCTCCTTACTTTGGACCCATCTCCTTCGCCAGTGGGTTTGCCCACTGAGGCAGGAACCTTGCTTGCAAGCGACGGAGATACTCCAACACCATTTGCGATCACGTCGGTGGCGTGGGCGCCTTCGTGTGGGCGATCGTATCACCTTATAGCTACTGGAGGTCGTGATGGACATGTTAGGATATGGCGAGTTAAGCCTGCGGAGGAAGAAGCTGACGTCGAAGGAGAAGGGGGCGATCCTAAATGGTCTGCAAATGTAGTAGCAGATTTCGATCACCACAAGTACGTGCGGCACGCACTCCCCTATGGCTTTGTTACTGATTGGATGCGTGCAGATCGGCGGTTGGCCGTGTTGAGTGGAACATCACTGGGTTTGTTTTTGTCTCCAGGTATCGTAAGCTACATAGTTGACATGCATTCTCTCAGGACCGTCCTGTCTTCTGCCGGGAATGATGGTCGTGTACGACTGTGGAAAGCGACTATTGGTAATGTTTGGAGGACTGCTGGGAGCATTGGGGTTGAGCAGTCGGAAGATACCCAAGATGCTGATGTCAATATGGGCGAAAATGCAATTGCCGAATAGATCGTTTGTATATAGTGCTCAGGCTGTCGATGTTCTTCGGCTACTTTCACGTATCACGATGTCCTTTCGTGATATCCTTTCCCGTGAGCGAACCAGGTGACCTTCACACGGCAAGCCGCGCGGACCGAACTAAAGCCCTGATACACGCTCTAACTTCTATGCTTTTCGTGGTCCGGACATTTCTCTTGCGACCACTTACCTAGAGGCTTGAGTAACAATCACGAAGACCAGCGATAGGCTAAAATGTCTTCATCAGGGTCAATTGTTACTCCCTCTGTGCCCACCCAGCGACTGATGTCTGTCGCATCTCATCTACACAGTCAACGATTCAAAGTTGTCGTATGTCGCAACCTCGGACCCGATGTCATGTCCATTCTTGAGGCAAGACCAGAGCTAGATGTGAGTTAATATCCGATTGGTATGGAAAGGTGAGGCTTACTACAGTTGTAGTTGGTTGTCTGGCCGCAAGATAGTGCCTGTGAACGGTCATGGTTGATGGAGAATATATCTGGTGCAACCGGGGTGATTGTCATGCTCACGGACAAAGTACGGTTATTGTTTGATGTTTGATGATACACCCGCTGATGGCTCGGGTGACTTGCTTAGGTTAATGCAGAGCTTCTAAACAAGGGTACGTATGGAACACATACCTCTAGCTAAGTTAAGACCGACATGTGTCTGCTAGCTGGACCTTCTTTGAAAGTGGTATCCACCATGTCCGTTGGATATGGTACGTGCATTTGCTATTCTAAGTACTTGATTTAACCTCAAGCTGCAGACCACATTGACCTCAAGGAAGCAGCACAACGTGGTCTGAAAGTGGGATATACTCCTGACGTCCTGACAGACGCAGGTAGGACAGGGCACCGAACAAACGGTCCAGACCGCTTATCTTCATGACATATAGTTGCCGATCTGTCGGTCATGCTCGCTCTCATGGCTGGCCGAAATGGAGGCACCGGTGTGGACCTTGTGCAAAGGGGCCAGGTCAGTGGTTTGTATTCTTGGCGAGATCTCTTGTGCTGAAAGATTAATGTCAGTGGGCAACTTTCTCGTGGGCTCCTTTTGGCTTATGCGGGCCACAACTCAGTACTACGGCCGCGTCCCCCACAAGGAAAATCGGGTTTCTAGGTTTCGGACGAATCGCACAAGCGACGCTAGCGCGCCTGGTGCCGTTCGGTATCACACATTGCTTGTATTTCTCAAACCCGTCCTCGCTTCCCAACTATGCTCGGGATGCTGCACTCGCAAAACAACACAAGCTTCAAGGAGTCTCAAAGGTAGACCTCGATGAACTTTCGCGGGAAAGCGACGTTCTCTTTATACTTGCTCCTGGAGGGGGCGAGACGTATCACATCGTGAACGAGACACTGCTTAGGAAGATGAAAAGGACCAGCATCCTCGTGAACGCGAGTCGTGGAACATTAGTTGATTCAGATGCTCTGGCGAAGGCTTTGAGGGAAGGATGGATCTGGGGAGCTGGATTGGATGTCGTTGAAGGGGAACCTAATGTCACGATTGATCATCCTCTTGTCAAAGAGTCGAGGTCAGTGCCAGCTTTACCTGATTCTATTCTCTCGGCTGTACTAATAATTGCTATGCAGATGTGTGATAGTGCCTCATATTGCAAGCGCTACACTGGAAACGCGACTAGAGATGGCAACTCGTGCGGCACAGAATTTGATTGGGGCAATTCTGGGACGGGAGATGCCTTCTGAGGTCAATCTGTCGGATGTATCGTAACAGTACTTCAATTGCAAGCTGGTCGGGTCAACATCCTGCTCTTACATTGCCCATAGATGACTCAGGCGAACGATAATCTACCAACAGTTTATCACATCCGGGTCTGAGACGCAGCAACACCATGGGATCTCTGTTTTGAGCCATATGCCCTACAGCGGCTTGGCCTGAGTCCAAGCCTCTGGAGCCAAGCCTGAAGCTTGAAGTCCAGGCCAACACTCCGCTCACATGATATCTATACAGTGCGATACACGCGGTGTCTATTGTGATACCGTCAAGAAAGCAATACGAGATCTAAAAGGTAGCAGCCAAATGTCAACACACCCTCACCGATACACCCTTGCGACATGTTTGATGAAGAGAGGATGAGCAAATGCTTTTGCGAGGATGTCTGCCACATTTATTTACATAAATAAGTACCACGACGAAACTATAAATACAAACGAATTCTCCTGCACTCTGCAGGCTGGTACCCGCTTATTGTAAATCACATCAAAGACCTCCCGTACTACACGGTGCTGCTAGTTTCAACATGGACGCGCTCCTGGAAAGCAACTGAACTCATAGCGGTTGCTATATCGGAGTCGGCCACAAGCTTAGCATTATATTCCCGAACACTAAGGATGAGGCGTGGTCCTAGCACAGTCAGCTGCGCCATATCGAAGATTTGAGCCAAACCAAAATAAGTTTGAGCGCCCAGGGATTCTATGTCCTATAGAATAAATGAATCACGGGCGCACATAGAGCTTGGTGACAGATCGACATACCGCTGAGATCGTCGGAGCGAATGAACCGATATGGAAGCAAGCAATAGCGAGAAAGCTAGCAAGTGCAGAACATAAGCAGAAGAGACAATCGCATTCGAATTATGGACCTCACCTCGCAAAGTAACTCGCATGGGTTTGCATTAATACCGTGAAATAGTCTACAATAATGCTTCTTGTTGAGTCTCTTCGCAGTTCACGGAAGTGCTTTACAGCAATCCAGACCGCGAGACACAGTGCAAGGACCTCCCATGCAGTGCCAAGTATCCAAGTCATGGAACCCAGAAATTGGGAATCTCCCGAATAGTTGAATATGCACTGATAGGTGCCGGAGAGAATAAATTCCTCTGTTATTTGTCAGTGAGCATGATGCACTTGAATATTTTATTCATATGTAAAGCTTACCCCCTGAAACCTGCTTTGTCTGTAATACGATCACCACTACGAGAGCGATTCTGATGGCCAGAAAGATGACAACAAGAAATATCAGCATCTTTCTGGATCGCTGATACATAGCATGCAACCGAGTAATCATGATGGCTTGCATGATATTTTAGTCGAGTCAATATCACGAAGGTATACAGCTCACCGCCCAGTATTAGATCTACAACATCACTCGTCCAATTAATTGCGTCGAACATGATACGGCCTGACAAATTCAACAACATCGGTCATTAGCTTCAGAGTATCACAGGCTCGAAACAAACTCACATCTGTGGAGAATCGTTATATTGAACTAACGAGTTGTTCAAGAATCTCACTCACCCCTACATGGTAGTTCAGTTGTTTGGATAGGAATGGAAGGCATCGGCAGGAAATACTCACTCCATCTGTCGTCGGGATTGTTGGAACATCGACTGTATGCCGTCCGTCACAAGGAAAAACAGAGTTTATGCGAGGAGACATACGCAAAATGTTGATCCTGATCATGAGAGATGGATAATGAGCGCAATATCAATGGCTTAAATGTCAAAACGTACACAACAAATCCTATTCCACCATACCGTGCCTAGGATATGATGACATCAGTGCAGCTTGCTAACTACGCTCACAGGCTACATACAACGAGATACAGAATGGTCATCATGGACCAGCGTTGCCTCTGCCCCAAATTAGTTTCATATTGTTCTTTTGATGTGGGACTCCACTCACCCAAACGAGTTCTACCTATAAAACTGTTCTCAGAGAGATGGCTGCTCCTGTGACGGTGTCAACCTACCTCTTGTCCGAACGCAAGTCCTAGTAGAAATCCCATGATGTCACTGATATTTTCATACTTAATATTGCTTACCCCAATCGTATATTGCCATAACACAGGCGGCAACTGCGAAGTCATCGAATCATCATGGTGATCATGCGGCTGGCTCTCCACGAACCTACAAAATAGCTGCCAATAATTTCTGCATTGATGAGTGGCCACCAACTAGGATCGCTCGAGACTAGAGGCATACTATCAGAGGATGGCAACAAGCGAGCAGGGGAACTCGGTGGACATACAACGATCGCATTCATGCTTGATATACCAGCATCCAGCGCTTACATTGCTAAGTGAGATTTGAAAGATGATATTTGATTGACCGAAGTAAGCGTTTCGGCATGAATTCTGGAGTAGAAGCCTTGAGCTCAGCGATATCAATAGGGCTGTTCGATTCTTGCTCAGCCCCGCTTGTCAAAAAATGACACTGTTTGATGTTCGGCAGATACCCTGCATTTGTCAGTACCCACGCGCACGTCGTTCTGTTGATCATCGAGCGTTGTTGACTGTTGTTCAGTGCAGGAGAAACTATCACTAGAGGCCTAGGCAAGTCTTGTTTAAAGAACAGGAACTTGAACATATTGTAAGGACGGAGCGTTTGATCCCGCGGAACCAATTCGTGTTGACATGATCATGTGCGTGCTCCACCCGAACTCCTTCTATGTTCCACTTTGAGTTAGGCGCGCTCCACTTCAAGTCCAAGAATTGAGCAGCCCTACTATTAATGGCATCAAAGGAGGTGTTGGTGAGAATTTTAAACCGCAAACCAGTGACTCGCGCAGAAAAAGATCAACCAACTATTCGAGATTCAGGCTAGTGTGATCTTCCAGATGTTCTTGGCATTGTGTAGTTCGACCTAGGCCTGGATCGATGAAGGGGAATATGGATCCAGGGATATTGATGGTATCAAAGCAACAGGTATCGATAAAATTGCAAAGCAGTGACTCGTGCGGAATGTTAGAATACCACAAAAGATCCCGGCCCCCGATTCGTGTACATAGAGAGGCGATATTTGAGTGCGAGCCCGTGTAGTGCAAGAGTGTGGGAATTTGGGGGCATTGTGAAAATGCTGCGCCATTGCTGCGACTGCTGCGCGGCAACTGCCGACCACTGCTGCCTAAATGGTGAGTGCGCATTAACTACACTTTCTTACTGCTAATCACTGGAACCTCCCAGTACTTGTCCTCCGAACGAGGTATAGACTCGAGGGTGCTCCGATTCCTTATATGTATATCCGCGCTCCCAGCGCCACGGTCAGCCGATATCATCGAGATTCGCAGTACTCCCGGTCTGCAAGTCAGGTCTTTCTAACAACTATCTCGTTACTAAACAATCTTTCATATTGCATTGTAGTCTGATTCCTCCGCATACAATGTCATTCCTGTTTCTTTTTAATGAGCGACTGCGTAGTTGCGGGCATTTGTCTCAAGCCTGACGCAGTCATTGGCACCTTTCTTCGCGTTCTCGGTCCTCCATGGGATTTTTTTACCTGTCACTCCTGAGCGCTGAGGTCCAGTCAGTCCAGCGACATATGTGTACAGCCCCACAGCTCGGGCATGTGCACGAGGATTAGCAGCTGAGCATGCTAACTTTTCGTTAGGTGTAGTATACGAGTAGGGCGGGATTGTCATCATGTTCGTAACATATGCCACCATGACATTAGTATAGGATGTATATGACTTTTCTGGGCATTCCTGATGAACGAGTTTTCTTCAGCGTGCAGTTGACTGATGAGTGTGAACTTTCATGTGGCAGGACGTGTGATGGTTTAGCAAGTTGGCTCATCAGAAACAATGATTCCGAGTCCAAGACACTTACTAGTACGCCATGTTCGAAAACCATCTTGCCAGTTCTCACTGGCAGCATCATCACTCCGTCCCTCATCGCCTCCTCGATTCCTGTTGATACAAGTTGCTTAAGCCACCGATAGCAGAAAGTCAGCTTGAGTTGGAATTGAATGTGAGGTACTGACAAGTGTCGCAGCACCTTGTCGCGGGCGTCGCGGTCGTCGCGGGCACCTTCTTTCCATATTTGGGGGGTGCTGCGATATATATGGTGCCCGCGACGACTGCGACATGGTGCTGCGACACTACTATCCGTTACACTCTATTCGTGACGGTCCACAATTTTCGTGATTTTTGTCTGCAGCACTCAACTTTAAAGTAATTACTTAGCTACTTCACTCAGTATATTATATATACTATATACTAGCATATTCCAAGTGGAACGAAACAAATCCGTTAAGAAATGGTAGAGATCGTGTTTTCAGCGTGACAGCAGCCAAAATCACGACTTCAGTGTCACCTGCCGAGGCTGCCGACGTCGGACATTAAATTTAACAGCGTGTCTCATTGCAGCTGCAATCCGTTAGCGCGTGAGCAAGTAGCGAGCGCTGAGCTGGGCTCAATCTCTCGCGCATTTAGGAAGACATCAAAACGAAGGTATTTGACGGCTCACTATCATCATACAAGCGCAAGGACGACCTCGTCACCATTGCCAGCGCTCTTTCACTACCCAGGGACGGGACAATGATTGAACTGACTGCACGAATCAAAGAACATCTTGCAGGAAATCCTGACTGTGCCAGTCAGCCAAGGTTCGCGGGACTTCTCGGGGGCAAACGAACGAGCGCTGCTACAGTGTCGGCAGCTTCAACTTCGAGACGACCACAGAATTTGCCGCCAGAACTTCCCACAACCCCAGTTCCTTCCAGCCTGGGCACTTGCCAGTGTTGCCACCACCACATTTCACGCATCCGTCTTTTCACACTGGTTTCAATACCCCCGCACCACATCCACCATATTTTTTCGCTCAACCGAGTCCGAGTCATGGACTTCATAATCCATCTGTGCATCAATACCCACATCCACATACATTCCCTCAGCAATATTTTACACATCATTAATGATTGCATTTAGTTCTATATAATTTTTCCGTACATACTGTAGCTCACAGACTTATTAGTAGCGTCCTAATCAATCGCTGTTGAAGTTCACGAATCCCGAATCCCGAATCACGAAGATTGTAACGTCTGCCGAGCGGACTGTAAATTCGGCCAGTGTTACTGTCCGTTACTATTCGTGACCTGAGTGTGACTCACGAAATTGCGGACCGTCACGAATAGAGTGTAACGGATAGTACTGAAAATGAACTCGAGTTGTGTAACACATGGTCCTTAGCTTCAGCAGTTATGTTGCGCATCATAGTATTGCAGACTCGCGCATTGGAATACATACGTCAGTGGTGGATTTGCGGATCATTTCAGAAACCAGAATGCACAACAGTCTGAAATATGGGACTCGGAAGTTGGAACACATTATAGATTAATCTTCAGTAACATAGTTCAAGACATGTGCTGGGACATTAAGATTTCGAAGGGATAACGAAGAAGTTGATAAATTGGCAAGAGAGTCAGCAATAACCAAGTGACTTTATATTAATCATGCAAAATCCTTCAAGGCAGCGATGCAGAGTTCAGGGTATGTGGCAAGCAACAAGCAAGTGTCGTGAGTCAATTTACTGCTTAGCGTAAATTTGGAACGTCGCGGCAGATGCCGCGCAGCAGTCGCAGCAGTGGCGCAGCATTTTCCTAGTGCCCGGAATTTGGGATGCAGATTTCATTTGAGATTTGCACGGTTGCAGTACCTCCACATCCAACTCGTGGGAGTCAGGGATATCTTTTTGTCTTGATGGCATTACAACGAGTGAGGAAGTGTGCACGACTCGACAGGCACTTGTGAAGAGGAACAGGGCGCACTGGAGGGATTTGGGCGTGAGGGATTTGTTTGGAGGTGGTTGGGACAGGTGAGGCACCTGCTTGCTGCAATTACACCCATTTGTTATTTTTGACTTTTTCTGGTGCGCCTAGTACAGAACGTGGCTTTTTTTCAGACTTTGTCAATGAATGATCGATGAACGCTGAGTCGTTATGCTGCCAAAAGTGGAGAGAGAGCAGATCCGGCCTGCTTGTGAATTGTTCAGACGGTAGACTTTTTTCTGAGGGTTGCATCGCCTGCTGATCTGTGTTAGATCTATGGCTGTATGATTTTACTGATAAAACAATTGAACTGTCGGTGATACAAGGTCATCTTCGCGTTGGAAACGAGTTCCAGAAATCACAATCAATCAGTCATTCTATATTTGCAGTGTTCAAACGTTCCGCTTATAAAAACACTGCTTTATGATAATCTTAATCCTGATTCGATCGAGTCAGAGGGGCTTTCCAGGAGTGATTAATGTTCCGTTCTCCTTTGTATCACACCACGAGTCAACGGTCAATCATTAATCAAGAACGTTTCACCTCCGTGATGCCTTTTTTCAGCGATGGGGCGCTGGATGGTATATCTAGTACGAACTCCATTATCATCACCATCATCATACCTCTACCAAGTCCGTCGCTCAGTGCTCACTCACGCCGCACCATCCCTCAAATATGACTGCAGCCTCAAATGATCCCTATTGGTGGCCACAGATCAATTTCAATATTAATCTCAGTTATTATATAGGTTCGTGGAGAACCAGTCGGATAATGTCCCTGATGTCTCAGTTGTATTTTCACAGCTGCCTCCTCTGCTGCAGTGTTATACGATTGGGGTAAGTAAGGCAGCGTTAAAGAACTATTTTGGCCTGCTCATGATAATTTCAGCATTGACAATTGGACAAGAGGTAAATTGATGCCATTACCGATGCAGCCAATTTACTAATAATGATTCTTACAGTTTGAACTGGTCTGGGTGAGCAGAATCCTATATCAGAAGGACGCAATTAATTCGCGGCAGGGGCATCACTGGTCCCTCATTACGATTCTATACATTGGTGTGCGTAAATGTTACATGCGGTGCAGTTGGCAAGACATGCTGATTTCAAAATATTCTAGTTGCGCTACATTGGAATAGTATACATCGTGTAGGTCTGCAAGGTTAACAAGTTTCCGTCGTGCTAATAAGCCATTACCCTCAATTAGCATCAACATGCTGCGTATGTCTCTTCACATACACCGCGGTTTATTCTGACTAGCGACATATAGAATTTCTTCCGACATTCTCGGTGACAGATGAAGTAAGTATCTTAATGCATTTGTTCCTGCCATTCTCATCCGACTAATTGCACTTCTACTATAGGGGTGAGTGAGATTATCAACACAAGCTCGTCGGTTCAACATACTGACTGCAACAGCTGTGAGTTTTTTTGGAATGTTCAATCCTCTTCTGAGATGCGTCACCGACTGGGATTTTCAGGCAATGTTATGTACTTCACAGCAAACTGGATGAGTGTCGTCACAAATGCTATGCTAGGTGGTAAGCTACTCAGCTACGATACCTCAGTGATAATTTCCTGACTGGTATATCCTGCAAGTCATTATGATCACTCGGTTGTATGCCATGTATCAGAAATCAAGAAATATGCTTATCTTTCTCGTTGTATTCTTCGCGTCTGTCACGATCGCCTGTGGAGTAATGACTGGAATGCTAAACAAGTATACTATATGGGGTAAGCTTCCATTACGGTCGAAAGGTTCATGCTGATCAATGAATGACAGGGGAGCTCATCCTTTCTGGTACCTACATGTGCTATCCCTATGACCCGGAGGCAGACACCGCCATTTTGCTTCCCATGACATGGATACTCTCCACTGTATGGGAAGTGCTCGCACTGTGTCTTGCAGTCTGGATTGTTGTAAAACACTTTCGTGAACTGCAACAATCGCCGACGGGATGGGTTGTTAGGGACTATTTTACGGTGTTAATGAGAACTCACGTGGTTTACTTTGCAAGGTGCGTCTGTAATTTGAATGTGGTCAACTTTCGTTTCTGAAGTTTCGTACATGCTAGCTTTGTTGCTGTTTCCTGTCTCGATTTTGGATTTTTGTCTTCAAACTTAGTATGCCCTTTTATGTCGCTGACATTTTGGTGACATGTATTCATCACTTTACAGGACTCACTTGCCGTGGGACCTCAGATTTATTTTGGCATTCGTCAAATTCTCTCGGTCATGCAACTGTTTGTGCTCGGACCACGCCTCATCCTTGGTGTTCGACAGTATCATGCTGAGGTCGTGGACAACTCCGATGCAGGAATAGACATGATTCCAATGTCTTTCCAGCAGCGCACGCACGTGTCTACTGGCAGTGGTGTATAGTACTAGAAGTCCCGATCAACACTTGATAGATACTCCCCATATACTGAACACTTCATTTTACTACTCAGTACACAGTCACTTGTTTTCTTTCTTGTTCTTCCATCGCAGTTAACTTTTCTGCACAATCACATATAAGGTGCCGCGTTCTGTTTCCGATCTTAATGGTGTGGCTGTGGAGTCTACATCTGGTCCGGTGCGCTCATGAAGTCAATGGATCTTTCGCTGATGTTCCTACTGTTTTTTTTTGCATCAATGGTGCGAGTTCTCTAGCATCAATGAATTAAATGTGACACGAGCCAATCAAGTGAATTTTGCACTATAATTGTGTCAATGTGTGCTACGCCTGATGCATCGTTTTATCTGTGAATCAAATATTAGACACGAGCCAACGAATCGATGCACGGTTTATGTGCGAACTGGTTTATGAATCAAATATTGGACATGAGCCAACGAAGGGAATTCAAGGCATTCTATCCTTGATACACGGTTTTATGTGCGAACTGGCCTGTGAATCAAATACTCAAGCAAAAGATGAGTCGAGTACACAAGAACTTTGGTGAAACATTCTAGTCAACAAAAACACGACAGTATACGAAAACGAAACAAACTATAGCTAGAGTGCAAGAATATGTATTAGGGTCATTTGTACACCAGAATGAAAGAGGATCACAGATAAACAAACGTGTGAATATATACCAGACGACAGCCATACGACATAGAAGCTTCGACAACGTGTTTCGCGACGGCATCATCGACCTCCCAAAGTATGCCAACGACGCTCTTGAACCCTGAAAACCGAATACCAGCTGCTAGGTGGATCATTTCATCAGGCATCTCCTCATCGCCTATAGCAGTATGACAAGAGAACGCAAACTCGGCATGCGAAAGATGTTTCTCTATGATATCGAGCAGCGTCAGATGTTCGTCTCTCATGACAAATTATAAGGCTGCGCAGGGTCCTGCTTGCCATGACAAGCAAGGTGCACCCAGGTATTCTGCTGCAAGGCTTCGAGTGCACCTGCTCGTGTGGCTTCGTTACCAGAAATAGTGGTGCGGTTGGCCGTTGCAGGAAAGAGCTTATGAGCAAGCTCAAGCTCGCTGTCGCACTGTCGACAGCCAAGAGCGCCTTGTCTTTCCCTGCACCCGGTTGACCCTGTCCGATCGCCACCAAGGACGGAGGCACGCGCTTCTTCATCAACCGTCTAGATCTGATCAGAGCCGAAAGTGTTGGCATGTAAGAGCAAATGTAGAGACCTTCCAGGCATGGCTCCTTCCCAGAACGATCCGCCTTTGTTTGAAACGGGTGAGCTGCATGGAGAGGAATGGACGTGAAAGCTGCAGTCGGACACAGCCAGATTCGAGAGAGGCGCTTTAGTTTGAGGACATGCTGGAGTACGTTGATGATGGGTAGCATGATCTGGTCCCATATTATCTGGAAGAGCACTATGAGATCCGTCCTCGACTCCCCTGGGTTTATCCGAGATGAATCTCGTATTGCCCTAGTGAAGCGATCTTTGATAATCTTCATATCTGCGAGAGCGATGGACGGTAAAGGAACATGATGGGGGTCCCCTGACATCGGGACGATGATGGCGCGATGAACGTTCATGTACTGGAATATTAAGGTTCTGAAATTGTGCGATGAGTGTAAACTCGTTGAAAGAAAATGATATATACAACCTCGGAACCATAAGTTGCTCCTCCTGCAGCAGTGTTTGCTTCACGTCGTGAAAACCTTGTTTGGGGAATCGTTGGCGAACATGTCCGATTGCAGGTCCGATGCTCTTGATTGTGTGCTTGACCACGGGTAGACTTAAGTCCCCATTGTGAGCGGCGCTTTTTCAGGAGGCTAAG
>JABBWF010000422.1:0-25964 GCA_016647645.1 Suillus variegatus
GCGATATACAGTGTTATATCGTTGGACTGATTGCTGGTGCAGCCCCTCGTCGATTCGTGGTTGCAATTCGTGCTTTAATGGATGTCCGATACTTAGCGCAGTCTTCCTCACCTGATGACAGCGTACTGACATCTATCGACAGATCGCTCGCAATATTTCACGACAACAAAGATGCCATTATAACACTAGGCGCTCGGATGGGTACAAAGAGAGCCATCGATAATTGGCACATACCCAAGCTGGAGCTCATGCAGAGCATTACCGCTAGCATATCCCAAGTCGGTGCCCTCATCCAGTGGTCCGCGGATGCAACTGAACACGCACACATCTCCGAAATCAAGGAACCAGCGCGGCGCACGAACAACAACGATTACGATCCCCAAATCTGTCGTCACTTAGATCGAGCAGAGAAACTGCATCGTTTTGCGATTGCTACAACTCTCAAGAGCCTTCCCACTGATCCCGATCTCGAAGAACTTCGTGAGGTTGAAGGGGAGGATGACGATGACGAGGACGAGGACGAGGACGAGGAAGAAAAGGGGGCAAGTAGTGAACCGATGGATCCACGAACCGCACTTTTAGAACAACTGAATCACACACAGACCAGTTCCAACTACTTCAGCAAAATAAGAATGTTGGCTACTGCAAGGCGCGATGAAATTCCCCAGGCTCACCCTCCTCAGTACATTCCTTGCTGGCGGCACCGCCATTCATCTCAACTGTAACCCCACCCGCACTGGCGTGAAAATTGACGAGGTCGCCGATCAATTCAACATCCCAGATCTGCGGTACGCTCTCTCAGACTTCCTTCAACGCGATGCAAGGAATGGAAATGGAGTTTTTGGGGTGGGGGTCCCAAGAAGATCGCTGATCGACCGCCCCTTGAATATCCCTTTCGAGCGCATTCAACTATGGCATACTGTTCGCATGCAGCAAGTTTGTCTCCACGATCCCAGTGTCGTTTTACCTGCGCAAACCATGCATGCCTCTCCTGCACGCGTTGGGTGGCCGAAAGGCCGAAAGGATGTTGCCATTCTCAACGTTGATAGCGCGTATGATTGGCCTAAGTCTGGGTTAAAGGGTGAGCTCTTTAGTACTCGTATACATTTGATTACCCCTGAAACCTTTCCCCTCTTTTGAAGGTCACGCCGTCTGCGAATTGCAGCTCATCATGCGCCCAATACCTCGACGAGGCTCGCGCATCACATGGCATGATTAATATCTTTGTTACGTGCGCAGCTTTAAGATCGGTGCGGTTGATCCCGTCACCCAGATGCACACATTGACACACGCAAAACATGCCAACGATACTCTGGTGGGAGATGTAGTTCCTCTGACGCAACTTCGAGCATTCGTCAACATTATCCCAAGGCTGGGTACTGCAGCAGGATCCTCGATTGACTAAGTCTACTTCCGCGCATTATCATTCTTCGTTCTACTTGAATAAGTACTTCGATAAGCAAATTTACGATACCCTGTACTATGCGTCACAAGGATAGATACTGGCTGTTGGATCATTTTCCTTCTTGGTGATACTACTATGACAGATTGCTTTATCTATTCCATGTGGAAACTTCATGTAGAAACTCTGGGAACAGTTCGATTAATGATGCACCAAACTCGAGGCCCAGTGACGCTGCTGCCTTGCAATTGTACAATAGCCTGAGGGAGCGCTTGCTCAACAAACTTGCCGACCATTCAGACAGACAGGTAAATTGTCATTGTAGGGTGCGTTGGTCCGCAGTACTCATTCAATACTTCATAGTGTTGACTAGTCTTGACTCTGAATCCATTAGACGCCATGGCAGACTCGGACTCGGATGACCCGCCGCTCACTCCCCAACTTGAAATCTCCCCGACTTCGCATGCTACGACTTCGTTCGACCTTTATCTCTGTCGCCCTTCACTCAGTTCGACGGGAAATCTGCCTGAGGGTGGTCGCAAGAATGATCTCGTCAAAGAACTGCTCAGATCAGAGCTCGACGGCCACAGTCATCGTCGAAAGCAATTTGAACATCAAACACACTGCTAGCCTTTTCCACCACCTCGTTCCCAAATCGTTACTGAAGACGAAGCATATCGAAAAGATCAGATACTACGGCCAGAATAACAGGACCACCAGTATATTTCCGTGGCGCAGTGGAACTTCAATCGATCAAAAAAGTTCAAAGCGAACGATAAGAACATCGACTCCGAGTCAGACGACTCAGATGGCGCTAGCGCAGATGTCGCTGACACGGATATCGAGGCATTTGATTCTCAACGTTCTGGGATAATGTCCCAAGACACAGATGGCACCTGGAGCCGCGATGAATACGATGGGACCACAGAGCCAGGATCGAAGAGGGGACGTGACCCTTCATCGACCGAGAAAGACTTTCAATGCCTCTTCAAAGCCGTTCAGTACGCCCTGCACCGTGATTCGAAAATCCGGGCCAAACTTCCCTTCCAAATATCGAAAATCAAACGATACTGGTCTTCACAGTATTCCAAGTCACCAATACCAGACCCTTACAATGCGCAAAAGCCTGATCTTGCTCTGTTTTATTACAAGAGTAAAGTTGGTGAGAAATCATGGGCAGACATCCTGAGCTTTGTCGAGCATACTGCCTCCAATTTCAGCAAGAGGCGTGACCTAGGAGTGTACTGGGGGTCCGCCACTAAAGCATATCTCATCATGCGAGAACAGCCGTGGCGTCGCTTCATCCTCTCATTCTTCATCTCTAACAACCAACTTTACGCTCATTATTGCGACCGCTCGGGCATCATCATCACTCTTCCAACTTCCATTAAAGCGTCACCCGCTCAGTGTTGCTGATGCAATAGCTACTGTCTCGTTAGCGGATCCGAGCCTCTTGGGTCTCGACCCCACAGTCCATATGTGCATCCCTTCTTGCACGGGTACTCACACCGACCTAGTAGCGGGGGCGATCGGTTGGGTAACCGGCAAAGCTGATAAAATATACTCAATTATGGCTGTTCTATTCAAGAGCCAGGGTCTATTTTGTCGCGGAACGGTTTGTTACCGCATTCAGGATCCTGCAGATGGGAGAGAATATGCGATGAAAGATTGTTGGGTGGCTGAGGTAAAGAGATTTCACGAAGTAGATGTCCTTAAGAGGGTCAAGGGCATCCCTAATGTGGTCCAACTCGTAGACCATTGGGATGTCCTATTCAGCGGGGAGCCTGACTGCACAGCCCGCATTCGGGATAGATATGGGGACAGGCCAGACAAGAAGTTCATTAACAGGTATCACCGGCGCCTTCTCTTGACCCCCTGTGGAGATCCATTATGGGATTTCAGCTCCAGAAAGGAACTGATTTGCGCCTTTCGCGATTTTGTGGTCAGTGAGTTCAGTTTCATGTGTTTGATTTGTTGTATGATCTAACATTTTACCTATAGCTCATGAAATGATGATCAAACAACGAGTCCTACACGGAGACCTTAGTCCGAACAATTTCATTATCCATGAAGGCATTGGGTATTTCATCGATTTTGACCACGCGTCAATCATGAAGGAGGGCAAGACATTTACTATTTCGTTTGGTACTGTAAGTTTGAACGTGAAGTTCACGGTTCTCGCTATTGATCGTCAATCTCACTATCGCAGGGAACTGTGCCATATATTTCTATGCGCATTTTGAGAACAATGTCAAAGAACGCCGACATCATCAAGAAGTCAAAGTCGAGTATGGTCACAAAGAATAGTGCCAACACCAACAGCATTGCTCAGCTGAAACTGGTTGAGCACAACCCCAGTGATGACCTCGAGTCACTGTTCTACATTTTTTTCGAATTGGTTTCGAAGTATGGGGGCGCGCACGGTGCAGTTGCTAAAACTTGGGATAAGACGACTATGCCATGGGCGGATGCTTACGAGAATTTGGGCGTTGCAAGCGGTTTGCTTGCCACCTTTTTGGCAAAGAAGGGGGCCATGTCCGAAAGTGATGTTCTGATGGACAGTGTATCAGATTACTTTGCGGAATTCAGGCCCATCATCGACGAATGGCGCGATCGAATTTATCGTATGGAGTCCAATCCCGACGGGGTTGTTCACGATGACATCTTCCAAATGCTTGTCAAATTCATTTCGAACCTTGACGATGAAGAACCCGCCCCGTTGCCCTCTCCAGAAGCTTCCCCCGGTGCCCCCAACCCTGCTCCCCCCGGTGCCCCCCCCGGTGCTCCCCCCCTGCTCCCCCCGGTGCCCCCCCCGGTGCTCCCCCCCCTGCTCCCCCCGGTGCTCCCCCTGGTGCCCCAAGTCGTACTGGGGCTCCTCCCACGGCAGGACCTTCGCTCCGTCATTCATTAAGGCTCAGCACACTGGCAGGCCAGACCTAACGATTCTGGCAGGGACTGGCATAATTTTGATTCCTCTTATTAGAATATCCATGTTCCTCGCTATATGTTTGTCCTTCCTATGCCTCTGTTTGTTCTTCCTCCTTAGTACACCACGCCATCATGATTATGTAACATTGATTATGTCATGTTCATGCCCATCGTTTATACCTTAGGAAGTTCGTACACGATAAAGTCGTCTGGACTCTGATCTCTCTGATACATGCCTCCAAAAAAAAAGCCCAGGCGTTCTTCTCCAGATCTGGAGGCGACTACTCGGCGAAGCTCAAGACCTAATCGTGGTGTTGGCGGTCATGCAGCACAGCTTCAAAGAGTTGGAGAAACGGTTGCTGCCCCAACCAAGAAACGACCGAAGGGTGACGATCTTCAAATAAGCAGCTCAGAAGAAAATCCTATGGCACCTTCGCAGCTTCAGAAAGTGAAAACAAATGTAATATGAATTTATTTTGACTATGTTTAAGCTAATTTTTTCAGCCTCCTGCGAAACCTTCCAGCACTTCCAAGAACAAACAGAACGAACGCAGAATAACAGGAAGCAGCCAGCATCCTCAGGCCCCTACTTCCCGTCCGAATCTATACGTGGCTCGCTCTTCCGAAAGGTTCGGATTCAAGGAACCCCAGTCCAATGGTCGCGAGAAGGCCAGGGAGGGACAGCCTATGCAGAAGGAAGCACAGTCCAGTGGTCGCGAAACGGTTGAGCGGAACATGGGTCAGCGAGACCCAAGTCGTGTGAGGGAGTCCGCGGAACGTGATAGTGGTCGCCAGAAGGACAGGCAGCACACGGATGAGGACAGGGAGTCTCTGCTCAGCTCTCATGAACGTGATGAGTTTGAACATGACAATGCTGACCGCGATTTTGACAGCAATACGCAGATGTAAGTGTGCTTCTGTGTCGCTTGCGTGTTCCTGATATTACATTCTCATCGCAGTGATAGAGACGTTGGCCAGCACACGAACCCAGCGAACGGACGACACAGGCGACACAATGGATTTCGACGAGAATCTGGATCCATCTTTTCCTCAGGATGAAGCTCGGGGGGGTATTCAACGAGGAGATCGGATGGCGAGTGCACAGATACGGAGCAGGATAAGGTATTTACATTTTCGCTCTCTATTCCTGCGTTAACTATGTGTACTCGAGGCTTATGATGTTCTCGAGCATCACCATGCAAAGAACGGGCAGCGCAAAGCTCCTTCACCAACCCGTTTGTCGCAGGGGAAGGGAAAGGACTATCCACGCACTTTCAATCGCTCAGAATCCCCTCAGCGCCGCCCATCCCAACATGTTCGCTCTGAATCTTCTCGCCCACGCTCTCCTCAACGCATCAGGCCCTCAAAGTCCCCTCGTCGATACCCATCATCTGGAGGAGTTTCTGCTGTTCGAACGGTTCAAAGACGCTCACCTGCACGTCACTCACATCGTTCCTCTCGTTCAAAGTCTCCACATCGACAACAATCATCTCAGCAAGTCAGATATCCACGCTGTAGGTAAACAACTTTTGCTGAACACTACATGAAGTGAGTGTCTAGCAAAATATAATAGTTGTGGTCTAGCACAGCCTAGTCTGCTTATACTTGCAAGACAAGTGCGTTCGACCCGAGGGGTTTGCTGTAAGGTATTAGAATAATTAGATATATGAAGTCCGAAGTGCAGGAAACAAGTCCGAAGGTATAATTACGAGTCCGATGTCAAAAACGTCGGGTCCGATGTTTTCGGGTTTCGGATTAGCGGGTTTCGTCGGATTAGTGTCGGGTTTGTAGCGAATGTTGGGGATAGTGAACGGCGGGTTACTGTCGGTGTTTTCGGAGAGTTTCGGATAAAGAAGGATGATATTGCGGAATTCAACTAAGAACTACTGATATCCAATGACCTCCTCCTACTCGGAGGTAGAAAGGTAGATAAGTAAGTGGGAGGTATGTGAAAATATATAGTGTCTATGTAGAATTTCGGAGTGCTATAGGCGAAAGTAGTAGCGCTAATTTTCGGGTCCGATGTCCTATGTAATAAGGCATGTGGTACTGCGGACATGTAATAAGGCTGTCTACAATGTTAGCGACGTGAAAACTGATAACTGCGCACCTAGTGGGGATAGATACCACAGGACAGGACATAGGGAGGACAAATGCGCGGGAAAATATCGGATCCGAAGCGGCCGATGCGCGGGAACATCGGGTTTGCATCGGGTTTGCGTCGGGTTTAGCGGATAAACGTCGGATTGAGTGGGTGAGTGTCGGATAACATTGGGAAGTGATTCTTGTGCGATGTGCATATGACCTGATGTGTGAAACAGCTGAATACAAGCTCAGCGCGAGCTCGAGTGCTACACCGTCCAGATTTCCACATGGTGAGGTTTTCCCTGCACATAGTGCCTCCACTCCTCCAACGCTCGAATGATTGCGAGTAACTCTTTGTCATGAATGTCATAATTCCTTTCTGCATTGTTCATTGACTTAGAGTAATATGCTACGGGGTGCCATAGGTCATCTTCCATTAGTTGAGATAGAACCGCTCCAGTTGCATAATCGGAAGCATCGGTTTCTATTTTCATTTTTTTCTCAACGTCTGGCATGACTAGGATCGGAGCTGATGTGAACCTTGACTTCAGTTCATCAAAAGCATTTTGCTGCTTCTCCGTCCAGTCTCATTTGGCATCTTTCCGCAATAAATCATTCATCAGTCTAGCGATGTCTGAGAACCCGAAGATAAATCTTCTGTAGAAGTTGGCAAAGCCCATGAATGCTTGTATATCTTTTACGCATTTGGGTGTAGGCCATTTCATTACTCCTTCTACTTTCACGGGGTCCATCCGAACACCACCCTTCTCCACTATCAACCCGAGGAACTCGACTTCTGACTGTTCAAAACTACACTTTTCAGGCTTCAGATACAAGTCGTTCTCTTTTAGTCGTTTCAGTACCTCTCGTACAACTTTTCGATGTTGCTCCTTATTGCCATTCGTAAACACGAGGATATCATTGATATAGACTACTATGGTCTTTCCATCAATTAAATCTCTGAATATCTCATTCATCATTGTTTGAAATGTGGCTGGGGAGTTCGTTAATCCGAAGTACATAACGGTTGGTTCATGGTGACCAAATGGCGTTTTGAAGGCCGCCTTCCACTCATCTCCTTCTTTCATGCGAATATTATTGTACCCCCATCTTACATCCATCTTGGAGTACATCGTGGCACCGGTTAAAGCGTCAATTAAATCTTGAGATCTCGGTAGCAAATACGCATTTTTAACCGTCTTCTCATTGAGCTTTCTATAATCCATCACCGGTCTTAACTTGCCATCTTTATTGGCCACAAAGAAGAAAGGTGCTGCTACTGGAGATTGTGAATCTCTAATACGTCCCAGTGCAGTTTTGGTTTTTAACCAATCTTTCAAAGTGTTCATCTCCTTAGGTGACAAGGGGTAGGGTTTCGCATTTGGCGGAAGATCGCCATCATCTTTAAGATCTATCGCATGATCCCATTTCTTTCTTTCAGGGAAGCACTTAGATTCTTCTTCTGAGAAAATTCCCAGGTAATCGTGAAGCCAATCGGGAACCATTTCTTCAACCGATTTCTTCTCCTTCGTTGCTTCTTCTGCAACCTTCTGCTCCGTGGCAACCGAGGCTTTATACTTGATCCATTCTCCAGGATACTCTTCATCTTCTATTTCCTCAACCGTCGCCCTCTTCATCGCCATGTCTTCTTCGTCATCCTCTTCTGTAGGAATCAGATCTGGCACTACTTCTACTTCTGTCTTTTTTTGTTGTTCTTTTCTTTTTTCTTTATTTTTTGTCTTTGTTCTTTTTTCGTAATACATTTAACCAGGCAACGAGAAAGTGCAAAACGTCCAGCGTTCCAATCTATTTCCGGGTTGTGATATCTCAGCCAATCTATGCCGATAATAACGTCATCGCTTCCTAAGTCCGTAACCATGAAGGCTGCTTGATCCTCAACATGGTCACCGATCTTTAGACCTAGTTCAACGAAATGAGTCATCGATCCAGCGGCATTTAACGAGCCATCAATATTTTTAACCGGAATGGGCCTTAATAATTTACGGCACCGAACATCGTTCTTTTCCACAAATTTCTTACTGATAAATAATGTTGATGCACCACAGTCCACAAGTGCTTTCACATCTGCTTGTTGATTCTTTCCCTTCAACGTGATCGGAATGTAAAAATGCTCAGATTTGGATCTAATAAATACTTCTGATACATCCGAGAACGTAGATAGGATGGAGAAACGATTGTTCGGGTCTAAGTTCGCAGACTTTGACTTCGACCCCTCTAAAAACCCTTGCCTTCTTTAGTAGCCCAAGCTTTGAACCAACTTGGCATAGAGTCTTCTTCATTTGGCACTGTAGTAGCCTTCACCTGCGCTTTTGGCGCGACTGCTCCTTTGCAGTTTCTAGCGATGTGTCCTTCTTCTCCGCAGCGGTAACATTTGAAGGAACCAGTCCTTCCTTGAGGTCTTGGAGCACCTCGCTGCTTTCCGGAGTCGATATCCATAGCATCGCTTTCTTTACTAGGACCAGCCTTGTATTCAGTGACTCTGGGGCCTTGTTTAGGGGTCCACCAGGTAGTCTTCTTCTTTTCCGCGTCTAGCTCTTCGAAGTTGCGTCCAATCTGGATCGCATGTTCCACCAGTTTCTTCATGGTGTCTTTGTCCTTAATAGGAACATGTGCGAGCTGTAATTTGACGTGGTCTTGAAGTCCAGCCCTGAACTTCTGGCGTTGGTCGTAATCTGAGAAGGAGGTATGTGCAGCTTTGTGTCTAAAAGCGGCTGCGTATTCAGGAACTGACGAGGACCCTTGTCTTAAGGAATCCAAGTCTCGGATTGCCTTGCCCTCTTGGTCTTCTTGCTTCCACATGGCAGTGAAGTCATCATCAAATTTTTGCATGGTCAACTTTCCCACTGCATGTTCTTCGATGTATTTCTGAGCCCATTTCCCAGCGGTCCCTTTGATGAAGGACAACATGACCTGACAGCCTTTGTTTCTCTGTGATGGCTGGCCATTGCGTCATGTATAAGGAAATTTGTGCCAACCAAGCATTAGCATCAATGGAGTCTCTTTCTCCAGTGAAGTCCGAGGGTTTAGAGAATTTGATGGAGGAAGAGGAATTCATAAGGGAAGTTCCGGCGGATCCAAAAGAAGGTTGTGTTGCGGCTAGCTTGACCGTCTCATCCTCATTTGCCTTTAAGCGTAATTCCAGATCTAGATTTTTGATCGCGAATTCCTGGTTTTTTTCGTTCTAGTTCTGCTATTTTGGCGAGGAGAATGTCGGTAGCGACCCGAACCTGATCCTGGACATATTGCACGAATTGTTCTTCAGTGCTTGGCAATGGTGCCGATTGAGTCGGTTGTGCAGACATAGTATCAGTTGTGTTCTGGAACCCGATTTACTGATGTCTGTTGAAGAGCTGCTCGTAAGGGCTCTTCCGAAAAGGAATGGTGATGAAAAGAGAAAAGTTATGTGAACGGAAAACTGAAGCGGTCCCCGATATCTGATCGGATCTACCACGTACTTCAGGGTCAAAGGGTTCTTTAATCAACCCAACTGACGCTTCCCTACTACTAACTAAAAAGGTCGGAAACTATACTCGATCGAGTGGGAAAAACTAGGGACAATGCAATCTCCGTTCTGAGGGTACAAGCCTAGGACAAGTTATCACTCTTCCAGCCAAAGCTTACAAGTGCGAGTCTCACTAGGACGTGTCTCTAAATCCTCGTAGGTCGAAAGCACGGTATGTCGCTAGACAGTTCCGCTATTGACTCGAAGCAAATGCCTACATGCGTAAAGAAGAAAGGATAGGTAGAAATGAAACTATAGTAACGTTGAGCAGGCAGGGTCTTGGGCCAGCACTCAAAGTTGTAGCGATGCGCCTAATGTCGCAAACACCTCCGTATACTGGCGGCTGTGGTAAGACAGGGCCTGGTATAGGATTACTAACTAAGAAAAGGATAGGTATGAAAAGGTGTGCTCAAATGAGCAAAGGGATGAATCAAAGGTCGCGGTTGTTTAGACCGGGCAGGATAAATGTGTAACGGCTGTCTGAGGTATTTGGTGAATGTGGCTTATCCACAAAATACTCAGAGAGAGATGTGCGAGAGTGTAACGCGAGTCGGAGTCTCCTATAGTTCAAACCTAATGTCACAACCCCTTAAATGAATTAACGCAGGGCAGAGACTAGGACTCAAACAAGGGATCACAACAAGAAGAAAGGCAGCAGGTACGTCTTGGATTGCTCACTAGGAGATACAAGAGGTTTGAACTAAAGAACTACTAACTACGACGAGCTACCTATATACACATATTGAAACTGAGACTGAAACTGAGTATGAACTAACTAACCAATCAGAATAATTAAAGGTATCGTACGATTCTATATATAACTATGATGTCATAACATGTGCCGCAGCCATAGTAAGACTCTGGAACATTCCAAGAGTATCGCGTGGCATCACATCTACGTCATCATCGGCATTGTCCGATAAGTCACGTGATTCTGATAATTCTACAATAGACGCAATAATAGGAACTTCTTCAACAGTAAACATATTCTTAGGAACAGGCGCTGTGACTGGGCACTTAAAAGACTTAGAATTTAGGAACGAATAATGATTTGTATTTGGAACTCGTGACACATACACACCAATCACCAGATAGTTTTGACGAGAATCTCCAGTAAGCAAATGCCCTACGTAGGCAAGGGGCATTGGTCTCTACTGCTCTACATCCTCAAGGATAAGGATCTTGGCGAAAAAGTGATTGAACTAGGCAAAATGTTACAAGCTGAAATTGAGACATCTTCAAATCAGCGCACCAATAACTTGAACCCTCAGATTGCGTTCAGCCGCTTCAAAGAAAAAGCAATCCACCTTTGCAGAACTGCAGCGAAGAAGACAATCCCGAAGAAAGTAAACTGTCTTAAGTCCCAACTAAAGTCCACGATGGAAGACGCGAGCCTCTCGGACGAAGATAAGCACATCATAGGCCTGCATATCCAAGAGAAACTCAATCAGATGGAAATACTGCGACATGACAATGCCAGAGACCACTTAGCTACAAAAGTACGGCTAGAAAGCGAATCAGCCACCAGTAAATTCTGGGCCAAGTCAGGTAAAGAACAGAAACCTAGGGATACTATCATCGAGCTCAGGAAACTAGACTCTGACACGAGAAACCCAACTTATGAACACAGATCCGACAAGATGGCCGAGCTAGCAAGAGACTACTATAACAGCCTACAAACGGAAGGCCTGGCTCCCAATGACAAACGGGATCAAGCCCTTGAGACAGTCCTGAACTCAGTAACAATCAGACTTGGACCAACCAAAAAGATAGAACTAGAAAACACACTCACCGAAGCCAACATCGGGGAAGTACTTAAGCTACTACCCAACAGAAAAGCCCCAGGGATAGACAGAGTCCCATACGAATTCTGGAAATGGGTGAACGAAAAGTCAAAGTCAGCACCCAAAAACCCAAATGAAAATGAAATGCACTTTAACTTTATCAAATGCCTGACAGCAGTATACAATGACATTGAACATAACGGAATAGCGAAAGGCTCTTGCTTCGCCGAAGGTTTACTTAACCCGCTGCACAAGAAGAAAGATCGAAGGGAAATAGCCAATTATAGACCCATTACCTTGCTGAACTGCGATTATAAGGCTTTCACCAAAGTGTTAGCTATCAAACTAGCGCGTACAGTACCATCCATCATCCATGAAAACCAAGCCGGTTTTGTGCCTGGTCATAGCATCATTGACCAAATAAGACTTACCCAAATGATCATGGAGTACGCTGAGGTCAAAGAGATTAACGGAGTTATAGTAGCCCTAGACCAGGAAAAAGTGTATGACAAAATATCACATGAGTATCTATGGAAAACACTTAGGAAATTCGATGTACCAGAAAACTTTATTAAGACCATCAAATTTCTATATGAGGAGGCGGAGACATCTGTAATGATAAACGGTGAAATTAGCTCTAAGTTCTGAGTTACCCATGGAGTCAGACAAGGCGATCCCCTATCATGCCTGCTATTTGATATAGCAATTGAACCCCTAGCAGAAATGTCAAGAAAATCCGGCCTAACAGGATTCAAAGCCAAAGAAATGGCATACTGTATAGTAGTCACGATGTTCGCTGATGACACAACTGTCTACCTGACAAAGAACGACAAGTTCAGCGACCTGACAGACATCCTACAATGCTGGTGTAAGGCCTCAAGTGCGAAATTCAACACCAAAAAAACAGAAATCATCCCTATAGGATCGAAAGAATACCGAGAGAACATCTTAGTAACTCGTAAAATAAGTGATACACAAGAGTGCTTACCTGACAACATAGAAATAGCCAAAGATGGCAAAGCCACAAGGATTCTAGGAGCGTGGGTCAGGAACAACACCAACGAGCATGCAATTTGGTCACCAATACTCGACAAAATCGAGAATGCCCTACAGAGATGGGAGAAATGGCACCCAACCATTGAAGGCTGCAAGATCATCATCCAACGCACAGTGGGAAGTATGTCGCAATACCTAACGACCGCCCAAGGAATGCCAAAAGACATCAAAGACTTGCTGACAAAACAAACCTGAGAGTTTGCATGGGATAGTGGAGGCCACAACACTGTTAGTATGGATATACTGTTCTCACCAATTAGCAAAGGAGGTAAGAATATATTGAACTTATGAGACCGCTGTAGAAACTACAACACAGCTAGGTGCAAAGGAAGCTCCTGACTGTTCTATAATGTTGTAAGGTCGTGCTCTGCCTAGTCTGCTATACTCGAGAAGACAAGTGCATTCGACCCTAAAGGGGAAGCAAGTGCAGCTGAGGATCTAGTAGTAGGCACTGAAGGCGCTACTGGTCGGCCAATGCGAAGCGCGAGAAAGCGCAGGTGCGCGCCAGGCGAGAAGGCACGGGAATGTGTGCGCGTACTGTGCGAACGCATGGGAAAGCGTGCGCATGTATGCATGAACAAGAGATAGTAAGAATGAATTAGCTTAAGTGGAATTTAGATACTAAACAAGAGATGGGAGTGTGAGGTGAGACTGATCAATGTCAGAGAATAGATTGCTACTGCGACTTTCTAGATAGTAGGTAAAAGGTAGAAAGGTAAAGTAAAGTGGGAAGTCAGGAAGGGTCAAACTGTTCTAATAGTATGTAATGCTGGCGCTTAAGTAGGGCGCCTAAGCACTGTCATGTGGAGCCGAAGCACTACCGAGTAGGTATGTAAAGATATATGTAGGTAAGGGTCCATGATAATAATAAAAGTGGAACGATATGCAAATAAGGGAAATGGAAATATATGCACTAGTGAACTTGGTGGACAGTGGATGAATGTGTCTGGATGGCTGGCGCTATAGGGCGCTCAAGCGTGGGAAAGCGTGCGCGCATATACATCGTGAAGCGCGGGAAGTGTGTGCGCTATGCGCGCATTGTGTGGGAAAGCTGCGCCTCATATAGGAATAGCTGCAGATAGCATACAGAGTGATGCTGCAAGTCATGCTGTGTACTCCTTGGTGAAAACAGCCATATCACACAATGTGAGGCATGAGTCTCTACACCGCAATGAAGCAATAGAACTCAAATGGCTCAAAGGCCTCCTTGCCCCGACATTAGAAAGGCCTCCATGGGCCCTTTTCGCCAACGCGATCATCGACAAAGCTGCACAGAACTCTCCTGTTGTAAGACAAAATGCAAAGATTAGCAATTTCCTGCAGACATGGGATCCATCCCTGAAAAAGCTGCCTGCTCACCTGAAACGTATCCTTAAAGTCGCTAAAAGACACAATGTCAGATGGGAGGCCATAACCATAGAACCAGCAGTAGCCCGCCAACTACCCATCTGGTTCCACATAGGTGCCTCCGACAGTATCAATAAACTAAACAATCACCTGTATGCCCAATGCCTAAGAGACAACCACAAAATATGTTCAGTCAACAATATTGAAATCCTGACACAACGATAGGATCCCACACACCGTAAGCACAAGGACTGCCCTTGCCCACACTGCACAAACGATAGGTCACTGCAATGTAAAAAACCGTTCAAATGTGCAATCCTAGCTAAGGAACTCCTCACCTGCATCCTGCCTAAGTGGAACCCAGAGACGAGTGCGCCATCATACACTCTCCGCATCGCCCCTGAACAGATACCAAACAACAAAACAACGGACAGTGACAAAACGCCTGCAATGTTCAGCCCCATATTCCCATCCCCAAAGACCCTAGATGAAGGTTTCCGAGCATTTGTAGCCCAGAGGCCTCCATGCACCTCCCCGGCGAGCCAAACACCCACCCCTCAAAGGCGCACCCCTGAAATAGCCAGGATAACAACAGTCAATGCCCACCAAATCAGCATCGACGGCAACCATGTATCCGCAGGCATAGCCTGGTTCAGTAATGATGACCCACATAATGTATCTGTCAAACTACCAGAGGAATTAGCTGGCCCTGGAGCTGGGGAAATCGGCGCACTCCTCATGGCTATCTCCACTCTCCAAACCGACACTCCCATACATATAACCACCAAGACATCGAAACTACAAAAGGACTTGACCGTCAATCTACCAAGACTCAAGGACACAAACTGGATCACTCACACAAACAGCAACATAATGAAGGCATTGATAGCGAAACTGAGGGCGAGATCAACTTTAATAACTCTCTCAGACTGGGACAAAAACACACCGAAATACATCACCAATAAACTTCAGCTCCAAACAAAAGTATGCCTACTAAAAGATAAGCACGATGACATACCAACCGAAATAGATGCACCACTGGAGCTCACCGGCATGAAACTAAGCGTAGGATCACAAAAACTATTCTACCAAAATATCAGACGAGCAAGACAACCAGCCAAGCAACGCAGATGCAGACGCACCAACATGAACATGGCTATGGCAATACATGCCGCAAGAGACATCTCCAGTCAAACACCGACCAGTGAACAAGTCTGGTCGTCAATAAGGGATCACGATACCCCGAAAAACATAAGAGGTTTCCTATAGAAATGCTTACACAGAGCATATAAGATAGGTGAGTTTTGGGATAAAATCCCACACCTCGAGCGAAGAGGGATATGTGACATATGCGGCGTACCTGAAACGATGGAACACATCCTCCTTGAATGCGAGCTGACAACACCAAGAACGATATGGAAGGCAGCACAAGACCTCTGGTGTAAGAGAGAAGCCACATGGCCAGAAATCCATTTCGGCACAATCTTAGGATGTAATTTAGCCACATTCCGCGACAACAACAGAAAGAAAATGATAGGAAAGAGTAGACTCTTCAAAATAATAGTGCTGGAATCAGCCCACCTCATTTGGAAACTGAGGTGTGAACGAGTCATCAAATATGAAGGCAAACATGAGAAATTCCACTCAGAAACTGAGGTATATAACAGATGGGTACATACCATGAATACAAGACTAAAATTCAACCAATTACTCACTGACTTGTCGAGATACGGGAACAAAGCTCTTAAATCAGAGATGGTACTAAAAACCTGGAGCAGGAGTATTACTGAATGAGGAATATCTCCCAGACAATTGGGTCCACAAATCAGGGGTTTTAGTGGGTATGGCGCCCTGCCATCCTGCAGGACGGAATAGGTAAATCCGATGTGACACTTGGACCCATGCTGGGCAGGAAATAGGGTATTTTCATATATGTGTCAAGGAGTATAGGACACTGTCAGTTTCATTATCATTGTCCATCCTTTGTTCTGCAAGTAACCCTCATCCGAACCCGAACCCGCTTTCCCGTGCTTTGCGCATCCGCTTATCTGCGCTTTCCCACGCTTCGGATATCTCGGAAACGCATTAGGAAAGTCCCTTGTCCATCCATAGTCCGTCCAAACCCCATTGGTATGTGAATTTCCTTACCTCGAGGCTTGTAAAATATGTTGCAGCCTTATTACATGTCCTTACATATTTACTATATTTCCTATCCCTTCCTACTCCGAGTGGGATTCTAGATAGTATAAGTTGCCTATACTTTGGACTACTTACTACACTTCCCTCGTACTGTATACCTCACCCTATAGGTTTACCTTCGAAGTAGTCCCTTGTAGTGCGCGCTTTTTAGCCCCTATTAGGTCCCTTATACCTCTCTATACCTAGGATCCCTTACCTTGCAATATACCTTTGCCCTCACTCCCTTGAAACCTCATTCCTTGACTTCCCTATACCTTGTCCGCTCTTTCCCACGCTTTCCGCACCTTCGGCCGCACGTTCCCGTGCCTCAGATAACCTCGGATACATTCCTATACCTCGTGCATACCTTGTCCGCTATTTTCCCGCGCTTAGCGCGCTCTCGGGTCGCACATATCCATCATCTCTCTAGTAGCAAATCCCTTTAGGGTCGAACGTGTCTGTATAGACATAGCAGCTAGGCATTAGCTTGACCCAACTTTGTCCTTGCTACTCAGCAGGACTGTTGTCACCACACCAAAAAGGTGCCGAGTCCCACACTGCAAAATTGCATACATAAAGTATTTCCTCTGGGTGATTATCTTTACAACTATGAGTGCAACTCCTGTACCTCCAACGTATCTACTAGGACTGACCTTGTCAGTTGCTAGCAGATAATATTGTTCCACCAAAAAAAAAAAAAGAGTATATAGTAAGCAATGCTTTTAATTGACTTTTTTCTTGTAAGCCTGGGTGGAAATGAGCTTTACAATAATGAAATACACTGTCAAATATTGAAATGACACTTCTATTTTTTTGGGTAACACATGTTGCAGTTTTCAGGGTGACACAATTTCCTTTTTTGGGTGTCACACAATTTCAGTTTCAGAAGAAGGGGGGGCACATTGTGCAGATTCAGCAGCATATAGATGCACATATTACAGTGACCTATCTCCATATAATACGAGGGAACGGACGTGCATAATATCCCGTATGATACGGGCCAGCGGACCATGGGCCCATGATAAAAATATCCTCAACTATGACGGATGGGCCAGGAGGCAAATTATTCCCGATGGAGGCGGGTGGGCCCATGCAGGGAATATATAGAGTAGATGAGTGGGCCGATGTAAATGAATATTAGGTAGACGGGTGGGCCGAGGTAGTTGGATATTATGCAGATGGGTGTATTAAGGTAGATGTGTATGAGATAGATGGGTAGGTACTTGTTATCACATTCACGGGTGGGCCCAGACACATATTAAATTAGACCGGGTGGGCCGAGGGTATTATAAAATATTGTATTATACGGGTGGGCCCAGACGCATATTAATTAGACCGGTGGGCCGAGGGTGTTGTATGGGATGTTGTATTAGACGGGTGGGCCGAGGGTGGTATACAATATAGATGGGTGGGCCCATGTGTATCATAATTGTAGACATGATGGAGCTGAGGTAGTTGTACATCAACCAAATCAGAGGAGGTAATAAATCAAAGTTACCAAGTTCCCGGAGCATCAGGTGATCTCCTGACATGGCAGTGCGAAGCTTGTGTTGCCCTACGAGACGCCAAGTTCCGGCCACCAGAATTTGAGTCAACTGTACCGAGTTCCGAGTTCCGGGACCCAGAACTCACCACATAAGTTAGTTAATACTTTTTGATGGTGCACAGGTTGTCTTGCAGAATGTGGAATCCGGGGTGCGAAGCTTGTGTTGCCCTACGAGAAGCCAAGTTCCGACCACCAGAATTGGAGTCAACTGTACCGAGTTCCGAGTTCCGGGACCCGGAACTCAACACATAATTTAGTTAATACTTTCCGTGTTAAATGGCCAACCGAAGTTGAGATGTTTCTGAAGAGAGCAGCAGGTGCTCTCTTGACATGGCCTCTGATGGTGCTTAGGTTGTCTTGCAGAATGTGGAATCCAGGGTGCGAAGCTTGTGTTGCCCTACGAGAAGCAAGTTCCGACCACCAAAATGTGAGTCAACCGTACTCAGAGGAGGTAATAAATCAAAGTTACTGAGTTCCTGGAGCAGCAGGTGATCTCCTGACATGGCTGTGCGAAGCTTGTGTTGCCCTACGAGACGCCAAATTCCAACCACCCAAATATGGGTCAACCGTACCGACTTCCGAGTTCCGGGACCTGGGAGTCGACAAATGAATATTGATGAATATCTGATGACCAGCACACTTCCAATCAGGTAGTATTTCATTGAGCAATGTATAATAATACATCTTTGACAGCCAAAATTATCCATGGCTCCCTTATCTGATCCTCTCTATCTCCACCCCCTATAACACCAAAGTCCAGACATCCAGCATTCAGCGTCTGATTTCCCAAGATTAACATCCAGCATGAACGGTTCTTCCCCTTCCCCTCCTGATAGCATAAACATCTGGCGCACTTGGGCCCTGACTGTGACTTATGAAGCAGGGGAATATACTGAACAGAAATTCAAGGCAGAGAAGACTGGAGGAGGCCCAGTCATACCTTCCCCCAACCTAGACACTGATCTGGTGATGGCGTGCGATCGCTTGGCTGATGTACTCATAAAGGCATCTAAAAATCCCAGTGGGTCTTCCTGCAGATTCGGAAAATTCTATTTATCATTCAAATTCCTGCATGACAGTTCAGATGCAGATGGATATTGCAAGATATAGCAAATTGATCTCCCCGAAGGACACCGGGAATAATGAACATAGAGAGGCGAGGTTGCTTGAGAGGTGTCCTCCTGGCCATGAAGGCAAAAGGTTGGTCGATGAACCTGCAATAATTCTCGATGCATCCGGTGCCATCATTGCATGGTATCTCCCAGACGCCCTGACAGATACCACCCAGGTGTGTAATATACATTGTTACTGGATGGATATCGAATATTAATGGAACCTACAGAAGGAAATCAAGGAGGCCACCGATTTGCTCGCTCCAAGCCTCGAAAAAAGTGTAAGGGCTGATGGCAATTGGCGAACTAATCAAAGGTTGTTCAACCGGGGCTCCGAAGATGTTGGAGCAACTCCCGGATGCATCAATCTATCTCCGGCATGGTTTCAACAGGGACACGAGGTAGGATCTGATGAGATGGTGATTCCGGCAGTCATACTTACCAATCCCAAAGAATGTGTCCGATCCGGAGGTATCTGCATCATTGAAGGGACCTTCCTGCGAGAATATCCTCAAAGCCATTGCAAGGCCAGCAGCCATCGCGTCCGCGGCACTCAGAGTCATGCATCCTGAGCAGTACTGGGCAGGGTTGAGAACCTTGTCAAACCTTGGAAATATAGCAGTAAGCAAGGATCTGCCACAGATGCCGGAGGCCCTGCAGTACTGGGCATCCGTGTTTAACACCCTCTCCATCATTTCCAATCGGGAAACCCCCCATCATCGAGACCACATGTCCATTGCTGAATGCTTCGACATTCTCACCACCGTGGGGAACTATTCTAATGCTCGGATGACAATGCCAAACCTTCAGCTGGAGTTCAAGTATAATTCCGGCTGTATGATTGCGTTTTCCGGAAGGATTGTGAGACATGGAGTTTATGATGTGGAAGGGGATCGGATTGCTTGGGCATGGTATATGAGGGATGCTGTTCATATTTACTGCTGGTGTTCCATCATGTGGATGGGCTAGTGTGGATGGTCCATACAGCGTGTGAAAGATCAAACAAAGAGCAAGCATTGTGACCTATATACATTCCAACAAATGAATACCATGTACCAATTGTGATCCGGACCTCAATACTCAATTTTGAGCATTTCCAAAGTGATATGTGGGACTGAATAATTTGGATGCAAGCCTCGGTATTCGATAATTGGAACTCAGGACTTGACATATGGGAGTCCCGAGTGCCGGGGTACTTAGTCCCGACACCCGGACCTCAGCACGTGATATTTGAGACTGGGGGAAGATGTATAAATACGCTCGAATTAACATTTGTTATTGCCATACACATTTAACAAAACCCTGAACCACGACATTGTGGACTCCGGACTCGACACTGTTCTGAATACCGAGTTCCGGACGCCCAGGTCCCGAGTCCCGAATTTCGGAGGTCGGGGTTCGGAGACCCGGAGCTCGGCAACTGTGTTGGGTGTCAGGGTATCCAGACCATTGGAGATAGCATGTGTCAGTATTTTGCGTTTCATGGTTTATGTTGGGTGAATATGGAATCGGGGATCAGGGACTCGGTATTCAGAACAGTGTCAAGTCCCAGGTCACGAGCTCCGAGTCCCGAGTGCCGAACCCGGGTCCCGAGTCCCGAATTTCGGAGGTCGGGGTTCGGCGACCCGGAGCTCGGCAACTGTGTTGGGTGTCAGGGTACTCGGAGCATTGGAGATAGCATTTGTCAGTATTTTAAGTTTCATGGTTTATGTTTCGTGATTATGGAATCAGGTGTCAGGGACTCGGTATTGAGAACAGTGTTGAGTCCCAGGTCATGAGCTCCGAGTCCCGAGTCCCGAAACCCACACCCAGCAGTTGCCGAGCTCCGGGTCGCCGAACCCCGACCTCCGAAATTTGTGACTCGGGACCCGGGGTTCGGCACTCGGGACTCGGAGCTCGTGACCTGGGACACAACACTGTTCTCAATACCGAGTCCCTGACACCTGATTCCATAATCACGAAACATAAACCATGAAACTTAAAATACTGACAAATGCTATCTCCAATGCTCCGAGTACCCTGACACCCAACACAGTTGCCGAGCTCCGGGTCGCCGAACCCCGACCTCCGAAATTCGGGACTCGGGACCCTAGGGTTCGGCACTCGGGACTCGGAGCTCGTGACCTGGGACTTGACACTGTTCTGAATACCGAGTCCCTGATCCCCGATTCCATATTCACCCAACATAAACCATGAAACGCAAAATACTGACACATGCTATCTCCAATGGTCTGGATACCCTGACACCCAACACAGTTGCCGAGCTCCGGGTCTCCGAACCCCGACCTCCGAAATTCGGGACTCGGGACCTGGGCGTCCGGACTCGGATGTGAGATTTTTGAATGCATAGAATATGTTACATCTTGTATACAATGAAGACTGAATGGGACTACACTCCTTTGCCTTTCCTCAATTTCTCTAACATGTCAGTGTACATCTTCACCTCTGCCATCTTGTCTTTGATGCCCTGATCTTGCTCCTCCAGCAATGCTTCCATGCGTTCTTTGATGAACCTCAGTCCCATGAGTGGTGGAGTCGAAGTGTTTTTCAACTTCTCTGGAAGTACCAAAGCATCATCCTCAACATTAAGCTGAAACAGATAAGTCATCAATCAAGGTAATTCAGCTAACATCTTACCGCCCAATACTGGTAGTGAGAGACGCAGGAAGCCATTATTTCATCCCACTGCCATGGTTGATCAGGGATCCAGTTGTTTCCCCTCCACCATGGACATGTATATGCGAACACAATCCGGGACGGATGTCCTGCAATTGGCTCATCATGAAATGAAAGGAGGTGGAATGAAAAGACGTCGTCCGGAACCGTGTTCCAGGTGAGCATGGGATACAACTTAAGGATATAAGCGACAGGGACCGGAAGAACCGACACGATATTCTGTGAAGCGGAGTACTGCAGGAGTGGTGTGACAAATGTCTGCTCAAATTCTTAGCATTGACCAACAAAGTCATCAGGGCAGTGGTAACATACACTCATCTCCCATTGCAGCCCGGCTTTAAAATACTTGATCCGGTCAGCAGATAGACCATTGTTGGCAGCTTCCGTCCGATATTGAGAGATGCATGCACGGACGCGCGATCCAGCCATTGCCAATGTGCAGGAAATTGTTGCAAGGCTCAGCTTCAGAGGTCGGTAATGGCTTCCGGCATTCAGAGTGCCAGAAGTGGATGCATGAGATGCAGACATGGCTAATACAGGACTATGGCGCTGGCAATACAAGTGAAAGATGGTCAAGATGTGAAGATAAGAATCACTGATGGATGGATACGAAATTCAAACTCCGACATGGGCTGACCCGGACAATTCCCGGGCCTCAATTATGTATGTGGAAAAAGGGATTTCATGAGAAAACAATGTTCATTCATCTCCAGCCTCTATCAACACGTTTTGTAGGTCTTGAAAAGCTGCCTGCGCATCCTGTGCCAGCAATGAATACATTTGGGATTGCCTTCCGGCGTAGCATCCGTGACCCGGAAGTCGTTTCTCCAATGATTCCTGCATGTGCTCGCCCCATTGGGTTGTTTTCCACAAAAAGAACTTACATGTCCAATCCATCTCCAATTTGACCAATAGCATTTCCTCCCTCCATCGATCCCGTAGTGCCTTTGCCCTCAGCCAATGGACTCGGTAAACTTGGCATGGGTCCAGTCAGGTAACCGCGGGATATGACATGCAAGCAGGAACTCACATTCCTCATTCCACGATTGATCAGGACCCCCGAGGTCGACTTCAACAGACCAAAACCAAGCCAAAGATTCATTTCGTTGACCTCGGGCATTTGGGTCTCCCACTGCAGTGCTGATTTTGAGTTGCTCGCGAAGCAGGGGTTTGTATTTCTGAAGCTGGTCTTGCCCCGGCTCAAGTTTCATCATTTGCTTCCTTGTCTTTGTATATATGCTGGCATGGAGGGAGACTGCCTGCTGCACCGACGTCACCTGGGACCAAGCTCGAGTTTTCAGGGCCTGGGATTTGGCCTGCCTAACACTCGTTCGGAACAGGATGGCCTTGTTGCAAAGGTAAATGCGGAGATTGTGAAGGGCATCATTGGCCTGCCCTTCACGAAGCGACATCTCCAGGGGAATCAGATCCTCTGCCATGCATCGTCTGCATCTATCAACCCCCAGGTTTGATGGCAATGGGATTACAGTGAGCTCGGGAGAGTTTGTCCATGTATGAGATGTCTCTGTGAAATCCGCCGGGTCATCATCGAGATCATCTAGAATGTCTACGTCCCAGTCTTCAGGTTCATCATCTGCATCAAATCCCTCCCCGAGATGTGTTAGAGCAGACCGAGCAAATCCATCTATCTGGCCTTGGAGCCGATCTCTTTGACGGGCGATGTCTAATCTCTGTGTCTCGGTGGATCTTCTTCCGATCCTTCGGACCTCGATGAGCAATGCAATCTGAGCCTCTTCAATTGCTAACCCTGTTGATATCCATGTCGCCACAGATCTCCGAGAGGGTGCTGCATTGCGGGCGTTACCCTCCTCTAACAATCTAAGCTCGATCTCCTTTTTGCTAGGTGCTGAGTGCAATATTAATTCAGACCTCGACGGAGACAATGGAACTCAACGTACCCTTTTTGATATTGATCTCATATTCATCCATGGCTGAAGGATCATTCAATCTGCCTGACTGAGCTATCCTCTCCCTGGCTAACCATTCTGTCTTCAAATGTAAGGGTGCTGCTTCATCGAGTCTGTCGAATGCCTTTCCACTTTCTAAGATACCATTCCTAGCCAGTTTGTATTTCCGGCATAGAGTCCTTTTCATGCGAATCATCTTGCAGAAATTGGAGTCATTCATCTGATAATCAAGGCATTCCTTTCGGTGGGGAGATGACATTCCCCGAGCAGCAGGGGAGATCAAATTGAGCCGTGCCCATAGCGTCTCCATGATCTCTCCATCGATCCGACCAATGCCTTCAATAAAGTTAGAAGCATATCGGACATAGCAGCTGTCCTGATGGCCATGAACGTGCCATAACCCAATTCCGGGAATGATGGTTAGTTGTGGTGCCATTTCTAGAAATCGACTTCGATCCACCCGAACCCGAAAGTGTTTGTTGTATTGACAATTAATATCATAGAAGGTGACAGCCCTGGTGATGCCTTCCATGTTGTGCCGGGAAGCCTCGCAAAGGGCATAGTCCATGTTCATTTGTCTGCAAGTGACCTATGGTTAACTCGTGAATGGGGAATGGTGGATGTGGCTTGCCTTTCGCCTTTCTGAAAATCCACCATGGAGTGAGGGACAAAGCAACCGTGTCTGGCACAGGCAACTCCCCCGATACCGGTGGACTCCAGCTTGTGCCGAGCAGCATTAGCTTGATTTACTGCCCGGTGATTGTTGCAGCTTGATTTTTCCACTGTGTCAGCAGCCTCTGCCAGATGCATTTTATACCTGTCCTTTCCTACCATGAATCCAAGCCCATCGGACAGCCAAACTTCATCGAATGGCTTAATGGGATGCAGATGTTCGGCTTTGAAATTTCCGTCCATCACAAATGACCGGGTGTATTTCCAGCTTGGATCCCTAGTATTATTATGGAGGCCACATAGGTTGAGAATAGGACTCACTCATCAAGAGATTCATCCTCTGACAACAGCACATTAATCCCAGGCTGAGGACATGCCGGGCAAAATAATGCAAGTTCTCCTGTGCTCGGGTTATCAGAACGATGGCCAAAGCCATGCCATTTCATTGTCTTCAACTGCCTCCACTGTCGAGCGACCCTCATGAGCTCTCTGTATCGGTCCTTGCAATGTGCTTTGTCAATATGATGTCCAGTAGATGATGAGGGTAAGGCATTACCGGAACAAGGTGTGGAAACATGCTGGAGGTCATTCGCCGGAGCTTGCTGTAATAGTTCATCGCCGAGGTGCCGCATTCAAGGCTGTCCAGTAAAAAATCATTGAGAACTCTGAAGGTGAACACAGTCTTTGGCCTGTTGAAAGATGCAGGGAAAAATCCGTGTCGAAACATTTGAATGTCCGGACTCATGGCATTCGGACATTCACAGCATCGAACCTCCAGGCGATGAACTCCGGACTTGTCGACAATGACCATGGTGTTTTCCTTTGGCTGGAACTCGGGTCCGGACACAAATGGCAGATCTTCAGGCTCGAGCAGATCTTCGGGTTCATCTTCTTCAAACAAATTCCACCGATCGGTGACCGCCGGACATTGTTTGCCATCATGGCCAAGGTATATAATGAGTCCCACATGAGCTAGACAACTCCGCTCGAAGAATCGCCCATTCCATTGACTGATCCAGTGGAAAGGATTGCTACGATGTTGACTCCTACAACAGCCCGTGCAATAAAGTGGCTCGCCAAGACAATCTTGACATTTGTACACCCCATCCTGTTGGCAGATGATACATCTCCTGTCTTCGGGTGGAGCTTCTCGATCGAGGAGGTGATGTAGATATGATTCCTGCCTTGGCAGCCATTGCCTGAGGTAGTCATTTTGACTCTGTATTTTGAATGCTTAGCCATAGTTTGAATGACACTCCAACATTGTACATGAACTTGCCATGGTTTTTGGGAGTTGCAAAGGCTCAAATGAGCCTTGGTCCTGCTCGTAAGTATTGTCAGGAAAGTCTTCCCAAGGAGGTGGTGCCTCAACAGGCTGAATTGTTGGTGATTCCGGGGGAGAGTTAGGCATGGACCTGTAGGCATGTCGCCTCGTGCTTGCAAGTGGGACCTTGACCCAAGTCTTCCTACCTTTGCTGCCCCTTGCTTCCACCCTGTGAGATTTTTGCACTGGGGTGCATCTACCTATCTTCATCTTGTTTATTAATGTTGCAAGCAAGGCATCAGCTCAGGTGTAATGAATTGTTATTGCAATATGATGCGGTGCAGTCCTGTTGGCTTATTACAAATTCATTTCCATTAATGGCTCAGGGTCCAATATGGGCCGATTAACCTATCATTAGGCTTTGCTCAAAGTTCAACTTCGCACAATTCATTAATACTTCCAC